>MNCI01001268.1:608382-645531 GCA_015680685.1 Gnetum montanum
CACTAAGTCTATGGTAGCGAGTGTTGTGTGAATTATGATCGCCTACCATAACTTGTTCTAATGAGGAAACCTCTTCATTTTTTGTTTCATAAGATACATTAAGGACCATAATAGGGGTTTTCCCATTTTTTTCCCTTAGGTATTATCACCATATAATGCCAAGAATTGAGNTAGGGTTTCAACAGAATTTGATGTCTAATTTAGGTTTATGATGGAGTGGATCAAGACTTTTGATTGGTCATCATTCAAACTAGTGTTGGATGGTAGGAATGAAGAGGACATTGGACCTTGAGAGTAATTACTTGAATTTCGAGCTGATTGAAAGGGGGAAAGAGTCTGAGGCATAGCATTACCAATACTCATAATCCTAAATTAGGGTTGGGTGTTGTTCATAAGGATTATTTGTTCTAATTCAATAGCTTTAGCCATTGCTCCTTATATTTCTGTTATATTAGAATTAGATTTTATGGCATAAGCAAAGAATGAATCGATGGTAGAGAGATAGAAGTTAAGGATACCATCAGGTCGTGGATGCATCTCATTTGGCACATAGGCAAGCTAATGCAATAATCGAATGTTGTAATCCCTAACATTTTCCCCAGGTAGCTTTCTTCAGCTGGTAAAGTTGCTTAATGTGATAGCAAGGCTTGTGAATTTGTCAAACTAAATCAAAAACTTATTTTTGAAATTTTTCCATGATTTAATGGAGGCATCAAGGAGCATCAAGAACCATTAGGTTGCTTTAGTCTTGAATGTTCTCACAAACACCCTACATGCCACAGCGTTTTCAACAATGTTGTGGATTCCTAGTAAGGTTTTAAAACATTGTATGTGTTGTCAGGCATCACTCATAGGGGTTGTGGGATCAAAGAATAGGTTTAAGCTCTGGAGGAATCTCAGGATGTCATGGTAGTTAGTAAAGTTAAATGGATTACTCACCAAGGGAGCCGAGGGTTGATGGGCTGCCATCTTAGTTCAAGTTTTCCTAGGAATAGAACTTAGAAAACATGAAGCTTGTTGTTTCTTTAATGTGAAGAGAGAATTGACTAGTCGGTTTGGGGTAGGGATAAGTGATTCTTGTTGGAGGGGTGTGCTCATAAAACAAAAATTTCATATTATAAAAGTTAAAGTAAATTATAAAATTGAGAATAAGAAATAAATATTGGAATAGTATTATATATATATATATATAGAATAACACTAAAATGTGCTATATATAAAAAGAAAAAAACATTTTGAAAAAAAGAAAGAAAACACTAAAATATTCAATCAAAAAATTAATTTTTTTCTTTTTTAAAATAAAAATAAATGCTTGAAATTTAGAAGGAAAACAATTTCAGGAAAAGAAATAAATTTTAAGTTGAATAATTAAAACTACCTTACCAAAGTCAGGACTTAGGTATAAACCACCAAAATTAGAAATTTGAAAATGGAACTAGAAAGAAAAAAAAATTGGGCAACAACAATTTTGAAAAAAATGGGAAGCATAGAAAAAAGGTCTAAAGACAGATTTTTAGAAAAAATTGACAAGTTTAAAAACCATATCAAGAAAGGAAATGGACACAAAAATATGACAAGAAGAGCTATAACCAAAAGGCAAGAGAAGGTCCTTCATTTAGCGTTAAAAAAGATGTTGATGCATAAATTTTGGTTACATTAACATCTAGGAAAAACTTGTTTTAGGAGACTATCACCTAGGGTGCCTCTCGTATGGGTATGGAAACCTAGGAATAGTTTTAGCTAAAGAGGGCTATGTGACATTTTGAAAACAATAAACCATATAAAATAATTGAATATTTAAATTGAATATTTTTTCAACTTTAGAGTACAATAAGTAATTCAAAAAAAATTTAAATTTTCCTTCGTCTTGCTATTGTTGCTTGTTCATTGCTAGTCCATTGTGGATGCTACTACAACGTTGCCCATAGTTGTCACTAGATGAGGGAAAAGGAAGATGGATCCCACATTTGTCACATGAATTGAGAGAAAGAAACATGACTACTAGCATCACCTTTCAGTTTCACATCTCCATGCATAGGAGAGAGAAAACAAAACTATAAAAGTTGTCTGCCACCTTAATGTGGCCACCACTGCCACTTATGCACCATCTTCCTCTATGTCATCTACCACTTATGGGTGAGAGAAAAGGGAAAATAGAAAACCAACGTTTGCTGCTACATGCATGTGTGTTTACTGTTGTTCACATAGCTCTTCTACCATCTATGTGCATCATTCGCCTACTGCTGTTAATGTCTGTAGCAGGAATAAGAGAGAGCTTGATGCTGTCTATAGCTATGTTGTCATTAGATATGTTGTTTCCTACCCTAGGAGGCTACAAAAAAGGGGATGAAAGTACTATCTACTACCAATAGATGCATGTTGTCCACCTGACACCTTGCATTCTGTGCTAATGTGTAGCCACTGACATGCTACTCACAGTGCCACTACTATCACGTGGTGTTGCGTACTTGCTGATTCATGCCTACTAATCCACTGTCAACATGTTGCTAAAGCTAACGTGACACTATTTTTTTTCCTCCTTCTAAAATTCATCGAAGAGGTGGAATGAACCACTATCACTTCCCTTTTAGAGCCACTAGTCACCACCAACTATCCATAACTCCGTGAAAACCCACCACCATTGGATGTCTATCTCTATTGCATCTCTGATGCATGGTAGTTTATAGACAAACTTGTCGCAATAGTTTGTTGGTTCCCACGTACCGAAGAGCCACTTGTAGTCATCTACACCATCTACTTGCGTCCGTTGCTACTATGTGCTTTTCTACTACTACCATGCATTTCCTCCGCAATCACAAAACAGAGGGAAAGAACCTCATGCACCCGTAGATCCTGTGGTTGCCACACCATCATCATTTGCACATTTGTTGCATTTCTATAGCTTCTTCCCCTCCAACCTCCTTATGATGCCCTTGGAAGCCATCCTCCTCCTCTAGTTAACAATGGCCTACAAAGAAACCACTGTCAATCACTGTCAACCATCAACTACTGTCACACCATGTCAATTACCACAATGTTATGATCTCTACCTTCACTATGCGATAATGCCTAATACCACCACATAACTTCCACCATCGTCGTGACATCTTTGTGGTTGCAATTGCCTATTTTAGAACTTTTGGTTTCATCCTTGATCTTTAGGGAGGGTAGAAATTACATACGTTACAACCTTCAAAGCCAATAAATCTATTTAGTACTTTTAAATGAAAAATAATAACATTTGTATTAGGAGGGCATATTGCAACCAATTTAATGTAAATTACAAAGAATTTAAAACAACAATAAAAACAATGTATGGTTTTCTAATTTTTTGAATGACGGGCACTTATCTCATCTCATGTTAATTTCATCTTGTTATTTTTCATCTACATTAATGTTTTTAGTTTTAAATTTTGACATATTTTTAAAGGATTTTAATTAAACTGACATTTTCAAGACTTGTTTTTGACTTGCCAAATTTGTTGACTTCTTTAAATTTGGTTGCAGTGGTGGAAAAAGAAGTTAATTGTTAACATTATTTAATGGTAGATTTTAAATCCAAATGATTAAGAGAATGTGTCGTACCTGTCTTTTATGAATATTTTAGTTTGGGTACGAAAGAGTATTTCAAAGGTTAAGGATTAGAGGGCAATTAAGAATAATGAATCCATTGTGTTCAATGCCTATTTTTCTTGTGACTGTTGAAATTCATAATTTTTTATTTTATTTTATTATTTATTTATTTTTTACGTATGGTTGGGAACCTCAATTATGTATATTTTTCTTTTTACATAAAATTTTTATAGAATTTTTTGAATTCCTATGAATTAGATTTGTGCATTTTGACTACTTTGCAACTATAATGGCCTACATGTGCGTTGATCATGGCCCCATGCTTGGCATGGGCAAGGTTGGCCTTAACATGTACTTTCGTTGATACTAAGTCATGACTTGAAGTTGTTGTGTTGCCTTTTTAAGTTTGGGTGTTGATCTTGGAATGATTATGATGAAGAAATACTAATGAAGAGCTTGTTTGGTGATTTCAAAGCCAATGCAAAATAACCCACCATTGATAAAAACATGTTTGTTGCTCAGATTTTAGATTTCTAGCCTTGCAAAAATTACCCATAGAGCCAAACATGATAACAAAACTAGGGCTAAAATCAAACTTAGAACATAGAAATAGAGAGCCATATTTGCAAACACATTTATTGCCTATTATGTAACTTTGTCAACATCATAGGTTTTCCTAGATCTACATTAGGAATGTTGACACAAATAGAAAGTAGTGTAGATTAAGTACATTATAGCTTACATGCATCTTCTAACTAGGTTGGTGGAAAGTGGTGCTAATGATGCTAATTAGTGTTTCCTTGAGGCTACATGTTTTGGAAGCATGGAGCATGTGCAAATATTATTATAGGTAACATTGATGATGGAAACACAACTAGTAGTGCTAGAGATGATGTTGGCATAACATGGGGCACAAGGCTACACATGGTAGAGGTAGGGAAGGAACAACATGCAAGCATGGTTGCATCTGGAGGTGGACATCATGGTGGATCATGCATGATGTGTGGTGACTGACATGTCCAACATGGTAATTCTCATGGCAATAGCATTTCTACTAGCCACCTGTCTCTCGCAAAGAAATATCATGACACTGCAATGGCCATTTCATAGATTTATAGGCTTCAACACCTTCTAGAAAATGACATGGATGTTTCTAGTGATTCTGCTGCTATGTTATTGTGGAGAAAGAACTTTGCAAATTTTAAGAACAATGAGGGACTCATCAATCACATAGGCATTGCCACATGTAAAGTAAGCGCCACCGTAGGCCATACTCAACATGTACTTTGAGCTAATGTGAAACATCACATCAACACGTTGGGTAGTGTTCAATAGTAGGGCTACTCTCATCAAAACAGCAAGGCTTTTCATTAAGGATGCCCACATTCTTGGCATCATTTGATTCTAGACAATGTGCTTACCTTGGAAAAGCCATGGCCACCACTCACCTCCTTGCTAGCACACCTCTTCCATCATTTCTATCAAATTCCATGATATCCTGGATGCCAAACTTGGCAATTTGCACTGATTATAATGTATTGGTATCAGATTCTTAAATACCCATATATTAGTAAAATGATGATTTTTAAATATTGTTAAAGAATAAATAAGACATTCAACTTTGTATGGGGGAAGGGGGGAAGATGAAGAAGAGAAGTCAATACCCAAGCAAACCCACATCAAGTTGAAGTAAATTTTCCTTGAAAATCATTAAGAGAAAATTTGTTGAGCCTTGTGGTAACAATTGAAGTCCATTATAGAGCTATCGAGGTTGTTGCATTGTGAAGATAGTAAGATAAAATTATAAATTAGGTGAAGTCCCCCTTGTGATCCTTGAGATCTCTATTGTATTGCTAATTTAATTTGGTTTAATCATTAGTTTTCATTCTTGAGCTTAAGATTATAAGTTAGGATGAAAATTAATGTTTCTACTTATGAGTGATAGTCATAAGTATGTGATGAGCATCAAAGTGTCACGTCAACGAGCCCCCATTGATGGGGCCCCATTTACATGGTGTTGCACCATCAACATAGCATTTACTATGTCTACATGGCCTCATCGACATAGCACTATAATAAAAACTATAAATACAAGATCATAGCTATTTTTATGGGAGTAAAGTCATAATAGTAGCCAAACTCTTGTAGTTTTTACATTCAAAAGTTAGAATATTTTCCCAAGTGCCCAAAGTGGGTGTCATTAAGTGTACGGATCTTTATTCGAGCACTATTGTACTTGAGAACAATGGTATGTGTGACAATAAAGATGAGCTTCTTGATAAACCTTGCAACATTCTAGATAATTAAAATATTTCATTCATGTATTTAATGTTTTCAGTTATTTATTTAATGTTTCTTAAAAATAAACTAATTAAGTAATTAAGTGAGATAGGCTAAATAGTGATTGAGTAAACACATAAGTACAACCACTTCAAGCATAACATGTATTCACTTGGTAATCCCAGTAGTTTTATTACTTGGTTTGCCTAGTAGCATAGCACTTTGTAACCCAATAGTGGATACGTGGGTTTAGGATGTGTATGGAAAGTAGGACTCGATGCTTATGTTAAGACTAGTTAGAGACTAGCTAAGTAGTTAAATTAAATTAGTTATTAAATTACTTCATCTCTCTACTTTAAGTACCAAGGAACATAAAACATAAAATAATAAAAATCATATGCCTTGATTACACTTAACCATTCCTTTGTACATCACAAGTGTAATTTGGAAAACAATGAATGATCATTAGGGTGAGGTTTACTTTCTAGATGACTAGTGTACCGAATGACATAGAGTCTGTAGAATTCAACTAGATTATGCATGAACGCTTCGTGATTCATATGGTTGAGTGTAGGGGTACCTTGCACTACTGATCATTGGCATCATTTCCAAGAACTCTTTTTGTTTCAAACATGTGCTATCTAGGATTAGTAAACATCATTAACATCATAGGATGAACTCCAAGGTCATCATCACTCTCACATGTAATATAATTATATAAGCACACTGATAGTCTATTTGTTTTAAAATGTCTTATTCTCTTAACCATGATGATGTTAGACTACCAGTCCCACAAGAGCGCAAGGTGGTATATATTCATCTAGATGAGTATGCGCTTGATTTTACCTTCATCCTACATTAGGATGAACAACTGCAATGATGTTACATGCAAGGCAACATTGTAATGTCTCTCAATCAATCTATGCTTGTGATGCTGCTTCAAACTCTTAAGAAGTTAGGTATCCATGATCTTCAAGAGGAGTATGTTATGCATGATTATGACTACCATCCCATTGAAACACAATGCCAGAGAGATCAATACTAGGAGAAGCAACATGAGTTTGTATAGGGGAAATGCTTTACCAATCCCTTATTCCTGGTAAACCAAGACGACAATGAGGGCCCTCTCTCTAGGGGCTCTCAACATGAAAATTATCCATCGCTTATTACTAGTGATGGAGGTGTGAACCTAAATCTACGTTCTACTATCAACAATTTTGGTTCAGATAAAGATGGTAGTCAAGGCAAGGGCTCAAACAAGCATCAAGATGATAAGAAACCTAATGAATTTGGTCATGAAAATCGAAGGGAAGTTGGTAAATACCATGGTGGCAGTATGCCTTCTCCCTCTTCACTCTCTTCATCTACCTCTTCTTCTTCCTCCTCCTCTAGTTCTAAAAAATATTGCAAAAGAAACAATCGTGATGTAGGTGAGTAGTAGGACAATAATATTGATTGCCATGCCCACAATAATCAAAGGGGTAATAGAGGACATCATTGGAAATAATGAAATAATGATGATGATGAGCCTTTATTGGTAACTTGAATCATGCTTAACATTGTAGAGGCAATCAAGATCCCAACTAGGCATCTGAAAGATAGTTGGATCAAGTGCTTAGACATGAACAATATCCCAAGATTTGAGGGGGATATAACTTTGATCCACAAAATCATCTATAGGCTTTTCATAATGCCTGTGCCTTACAAAACATAGAGAATGATTGGTAGAAATTGAAGCTATTCCTCAAGACACTCATCAAATAGGCAGAAAGCTGGTACCAGTTCTTATAATTAGAATCCATTGGTAGATGGAGTACCATGCTAGAACTATTTAATGACAAATACTAGACATACTTAAGAATGTCTAATCTGAGAAAGCAAATCTAAGGCTAGAATCAAGGAACACATGAACCCTTAGATGCCATCATGGACAGATATTATTCTATCTTATTTCGATGCCCTAATCATGGTTATACTCAAAGGGAACAACTCTGCCACATCATAGATGGGCTCAAAGAAGAAACCTAGAAGGACTCTTGGGGTTTAGGCCCAAGGAAGATTGTCTGAACTAAGAGCTCATTAGATACAAAGGTTGATAGAGTAGGTAGCAAAAGAAGAAGGTGAGTTGCAAAAAGGTGAAAGTGCAAAAGAATATAATAGGGACCCTTCTGTAGTGACTAAAAACATCAGTGGTTGGAATGGTCACATCGAGGGGTCACATTCAAAGAGCTATTTCTAGAGGGGGAAAATGGAGGTGGAGCACTTGGGATGGTCTTTTCAATTAAACTGAGACTTACAGAGTGTTTCGATGAATGAGTGTTAGGGGTTTGCATGGTGTTTTTGATGGTATCAAGGCTAACTAAGCACGAGTGTAGTGGGGTTTTCCGGTGTGAAAACAACAATGCAAATGTGCAAATATGTGAAAAATNCGCTCTTACACCTGAACATCCTTAGCATCTTAACAAAACTTTAGGACACTACTGGACACCATCGCACACCACTACGACATCATTGTACATTTCCTAGCACACTATTGACTACTACAATCCCTAAGACACTGCAGTAGCCAACCTGGAAAGCTCAAACTTCATGGGGGATGTCAATTCTTCACAACCTGGACACCCTAGAGACTATGACTATGCTGCCTACTATGCTTGTCTATACACCACGTACCTCCTCACCTCTTCTTTGCAATTGATATGCTCCCACCCATTTGGAGTGATGCCATTCTTCCTCTCTTGAAACTCCTTTACATTTTCAAGCATTTCCTTTAGCATTTAGCATTTCACTTGCATTTTTGTCACTATTTTTCACATATTTGCACATTTGCATTGTTGTTTTCACACCGGAAAACCCCACTACACTCGTGCTTAGTTAGCCTTGATACCANTAGTGCAACTTGGAGGCTACGCTTTGAGACTATGCTCTCCCCTCTTCCTAGTGGGATCAAGCATAGATACAATTTAGGGATTAATAGGAGGTACAAAAGAGATGCAAATTGTTAATCTTACTTATCAAAATAATGTTAATGTTGAGATGGAGGTCAGTGTTAAGCTCTAAAAGCTTTTGGAGGCTATTCTGCATTGCTATGCTAGCTACACTCTAGTGTGTAACCGAATAGTTAGGCAAATACTACAAAAATTGAAGACAAATGTTGGCTATGTTCTAGAGCTTAAAAGGGAAAGTGAGAGCATATCACTAACACTTAGAAAAAATTGGCAAAACTTGTAATTCTCGTTCGGGCTACATTGGCTATGCTCTAGAGCGTAGCAGGAGGGGTAGCCCCAAAAGTTAGAAAATCTATCAAAATGCTTCTTCCTAGCTTGATACCTAAGCAAACTAGCCATTGAAATGCATGCCGCACTAGCTACACTCTAGAAAAGAGTAAAGAGAATGCAATTTTGGTTCTATGCTGCATGCTACACTGACTATGCTCTAGAGCATAGTCCTAGCAATGGAGGCATAGCCCAAACACTTAAAAAAAATTTCCTTCTATTGAAACTTAGACAACTTTGTCGTTGAGGTGCCATCACCCAAATCTAGTGGTGTTTCATTGGCCCCTCTTTGTTGACGTTTGGAGGAGTGGCCTGAGAGATATCGACAAAGAACTTGAGACACCATAGTAGGTACAACACCAATAGTCCTCATCAATACCTAATCAAATGGTACTTTTCCAAGCTCAAGAGTGCTAAAGGTAATGGATGTAGGGAATTGGTTTGGAATAGTAAGGAAGCAATGAGATGAAAGTGATGTATCATGCTGCAAGATGCAAAGTTAGCATGGCTAACCATGGTCATGACACTAGGGTGGCTTGTAACTGAAATGGTGACCTCTTATTGGAATGCTTGTGAGAGAGTTGTTTCCCATAGCACTGGGATGGCTTACCCCTAACATGTTGACCTCTCATCAAAGTGCTTATGAGGAGGCTTACCCCTAACTAAAATTCAGGATTGGAATGATTGCGAAATTGTAGCTTTACTAAATTTTTTTCAATGACATGTTTTACTCCCTTCTTGCCTTTTTGCTCTTTTTTTTGAGTTTTATGCTTTTTTATTTTGATTTTGGCTTTTTTTATTTGTGAAATGTTAGTTGCAAGATGGTTATCATCGACTGGACTATGTGCCACTCAACAGGCTTTGCTTAGAGGAAATCACATCACGTTTGTAAGATAGGTGTTTCCTTCCTGAGATGACTTGCATTACATCTTCTTAGGCTTTGACCAGCCCACAGAGGCTTCCCATAGGATGAATTATGTTACGTCCATCATGGGTTCTATAGTCAACTAAAAGAAGAGTACCATGTGCATTGGAGAAGCTTGTAGGAAAGGCAGGGAAATACAAGGTAAAGGGGTAAATGCAAGTAGGCTATGGCAAGGTAATAGGGATGTGCACTCTTAAGTAGCTTGGTGAGTCCAAGCAGGTACATCAGAGAAATGTGATGAATTACCTCTATAATGAAACATGCCTCTGAATGACCACCTTCATGGCTTCATCTAATAAACACAACATAGAGAAAACAAGAAAACAATCACAAAATATTATATAAGAGAAAATTGCTAGTTGCGAGGGCACCACAAGTTCTATGAGTGTTGGACCAGTTGTAAGAGCTTATAGTGCTAAAGCAAGAACGCTAGTGCAAGTGTTGGAGCTAGAAGGCTGTAAAAGGTCTAGTAGCCACACCAAAAATGAGCATCCCAAGGAGGCCAATAATGTGATTAAGGGTGATGGCAATGTAGGTGCTAAAGCCTCCACACCAAGGACGAGAGCTTGGAAATCTAGCAAAATGGTGAAGAGCTAGGATGCTCAATGTGCTTCCAAGCTCAAGCAATGGTGAGGATTGGAGGATGCTAGTAAGGTGGCTGGGCCATAGTACTACTGGGACTCTAGCTAGTGGTGCTGACAGTGAGAGCTCCAACCAATAATGAAGTACCCAAGGCCAGTAATGCTATTAGTGTGGCCCGAGGATGGTACTACTAGCAATGGTGGTGGGAGCTCTTGAAGGTCAAAACAATGCCCAAGCGAATCTTTAGAGGATTATCAAAATGTTAAGGGCAGTGATGTTGCAAATTTTCCAGAGGTCTCTCTTGACAATGTGAACTCCATTCTAGAACTGCAACACCCTACCCTACCTTGCCCACAAGGGTTGGATAGATGACAGAGGATCGAAAGTATGCACACTTGCTTGTCTACAGAACTGTGCATGTTGAGCTGTGTGTGCTAAATTGTGAACCTAGTTTAAGGTCCTAGGATATTACATGTTGTGTTAGTTTAAGTTCCTAGTGGACTATGATATGCTAGTTTATAGTCCTAACAAATTGTTTTGTGCTAGTTTAATGTCAAAGCGGATAGTGGATATTGTGCCAATTTAACAACATGACACAAGGATGAGCTATGCCAATTTATAGTCATAGCGGACTATGTTGTGGGTACAAATTTAACGTCATGGCCCAAGGACACTCTACTAATTTATAGTTGTAGGGAACTATGCTATGCCAGTTTATAGTCATAGCAAACTCTCTATGCCCATGTATAGCCATAGCGGACTATGTTGTGGGTGTCAATTTAACGTCGTGACCCAAGGACACTATGCTAATTTATAGTTGTATAAACTATGTTGTGCTAGTTTATAGTCATAGTGAACTCTCTATGCCAATTTATAGTCATAGCGGACTCTCTGTGCCAGTTTAATGTCATAGCGAATGCTTGCTTACCTTGCTTTTTCATTGATGTGGCATTGCATACTAGGCATAGTATGGCTTTAGGTATGAATGATTGATTAGATTGGCAAACTCATTATCATCCAAATCAGCAAGCTTGAATGCTTCGTTGTCATAGGCCTTGTTGACCAAGAAAGGTCCTTTCTAGTTGGCTAAGAATTTATCTACGGTTTTGTGAATGGCCTTGAGGACTAAGTCCCCCTATCTTGATCAAGCATTGATGCTGATTGTGATGGTGCTTTTGCTATTTCTTTTCTTAGTACCATTTGATGTGGTCAAGCATCTGCATGCACTCCTCCTCTATAGAGTCGAGGTTAATGATTCTCAACTCATTGTTTTGAGCCTTGTTAATAAAGCTTTAGAGGATCACACAAAGCAATGGGACCTATAATTCAAGAGGCAAATCACTTCAGACCCATACACAAGGCTATATGGCATCTTGTTGCTATTCTGCATGTTATGTAGTAGGCACATAGTGCGTAGACTAGCTGCTCATGCCATCATCATTTTCTACTGCTAAGCATCTTTTTCAAAAAGTTGACAATGACTTTTTTTGTAGCCTCTGCTTGGCCAATCGCTTACAGGTAGTATGGCGATGAAAAGGAATGATTAATGCCAAGCTGTTCACAAAAAGCTTTGGTTTTGCACTACTAAACTATGGCCTATTACTATGACTATAGCCATGGGTAGACCAAACTAGGTCACTATGTTATCAAGGATGAATTGGCAAACCTATTGTGATGTTGTTTTCCTAAGGGCAATAGCCTCAATCCACTTGGTAAAGTATTTGGTTGCGATTATGACAAAGTTATGTCCTGCAAAACACCTAGGTATGATAGGTCCTATGATATCCAACCCCCAACATTGGAATGACCACATAATTTATGTGGTGTATAGTTTAGTGAGTGGCATGTGCATTAAGTTGTCATGCCATTAACACATGTCGCACATCTTGATCTTGGAAATGCAATCATGCTCTATGTAAGGCCAATAGTAGCCTAAGTGTATGATTTTCAATGTCATTGACTTGGGTGTAATGTGACCTCCACACAGTCCCTTGTGAACTTGATCAATGATCATTTGCACTTCATTATTGCTAACATAGGTTAGTAGTATGCCATCATAGGATTTGTGACATAGTTTGTTATCACCTACACCTACAAGGACATACTACTATGACCATTTTCACACTGCATCCTTTTGTACAATGGTTAAATGTTGCAAAATTTTACCATGTTAAAGGTACACCTTAATGTTGTTGTACCATTCTTGTGCGTGAGTTGTGCTTATTGTGGCTATGGATGCAATGTTAGTTATTTTTGTAATAGGTTTAGTGTAATCTATTACTAAGGTAGGCAAGGCATGAAACATATTAGGTGCAATGCTTAAGGCTAAGGTGGCTAATGCATCAACAATGGTGTTCTCATTGTGGGGAATGTGTTGGATATCTGTGGTTGCAAATTGTTTAAGCAAGTGCTTTTCCAATTTGTAGTAAGGTTGTAAGTGTTGTGCTTTGCAAGTGTAAATCTCTGTAACTTAGTTAATGACTAATTATAAGTCACCTCACATCGCTAGGCTTTGGATTCTTAGATTGTGGGTTGGTAAGATGCCTCTAAGAAGACCTTCGTGCTCTACTACGTTGTTGGTGCAAGGAAATGCAAAATGATAAGTAAAGGGTTGAATCTCCCTAGAGGAAAACATGATTATAGTAGTGAAACTACCCCCTTGAGAGGTTGAAGTAGTATCAAAGTGTAAGACTGCCTCAAAGTTGGTAGGCACTTGACTTATGCTACTAACATGATCATTTGGAAATTCTAGATCTATTGTTGGTTGATCATTTATCAACAAAGCTATGAGTTGTGTAGCTATTACTTGACCTTTAGTTGATGCTTGTGCTATATAATGTAGGTCAAACTCTATGGTTATTACTTTCCACCATGCAATCTGACCACTTTTGTAAATGTTCATGGTGATGGTCCAGAGTATATTACTTTTGTAGATTATGTTTACTTGGCTACAAAAAAGATAGTGCCTTCACTTCTTAAGAGTGAAGACTAAGGTGAGGTAATTCTTTTTCACATCATTGTATTTTTCTTCATGGGCCACTAACACATGGCTTAGGTAGTATATAGGGACCTCTAAGCCATCGTCTCACTTTTGGCAAAGTAGAGAGGCAATAGACATGTTAAAGGTTGCAAAGTAGATGTAGAATAGTTTATCTCCCTACAAAGGGTAGATTGTAGGAAGTTGAGCCATATCTTGTTTAACGTTATCAAATGCCTCTTGGCATTGAGCAATCCACTTGAAGTGGACTCCCTTCTTGAGTAGATGTTGCATTGGTTGCAACTTGTCAATCAATCATGTGATAAACCTGTGAATGAATTGCAATCTTCCTTGTAACCCACATAGCTCCTTAAGGTTAGTCGATGGTGCTAAGTTGATAATGGCTTTAACCTTATTAAGGTTTATGCATATGCCTACTTCTAATACTACAAAACCTAGCATGAAACTCGTCTTAACACTAAAGACATACTTCTTAGGATTCAATCTAAGGTCATGTCTTAAGCAACATTTGAGTACACGATCCAAGTCATCTGCATGGTTGTGTGTCATTTTGGACTTAACTGCTATGTTATCAACATAGTCATTGAAAAAATCCAACAAGTAATCACTGAAAATGTACATCATGGTGCATTGATAGGTTGTTTCTATGTTCTTTAGTTTGAAAGACATCATTGTATAGCAAAACATACCCCAAGGGGTCATTAAAGTAGTACTAAGCTGGTGCTCTGCGTTGATCCGAATTTGGTTGTAACCAAAGAACCCATCTATAACGGATAACAAGACATGACTAGCCATAGTATCGACTAATTGATCAATACTAGGTAATGGAAAATTGTCTTTAATGGTTGCCTTGTTCAAGTCTCATAAGTCTATGCAAATGTGTATGCTTCCATTTTTCTTGGGTACAACCACGATATTAGAGACCTAGTCTATGTAGTCAACTACCTAGATGAAACCAACTTTGTAAAGCTTGGTGATTTCATCATGGACTGCTAATGCCACCTCAGGCCTAACCTTGAAAGCTTTCTACTTAAGTAGTTTTATGCAAGGATCAAGGATAATATTTTGCTATACTATGCGAGGATCTAGGCCTGGCATGTCTTTGTAAGACCATGCAAACACCTTTGATGTGTTGTTAAGTATCTTAGTAATGTTTTAGGTTTTTTGAGGCTCTAACAAGGAACTAAGTTTCAATTTTTTCACCTCGCCACTAAGTGTCATTATAGGGACTTCAACGAGGGAGTCCTCAGTGACATCACCTGCCTCTAGATCTAGAGCTTTAACTAGATGGTCTAGCCAATCCAGTGGTGCCTCTATAGATGTTATGTGTTCATCATAGGTTCTAGGCTCAAGGTCTAGGCATTCAATATCAATGCATTGAGTGAGGTCACCATGAGGCTCAATAAGGACCAGAGGTGAATGAAGATGTCCACATGTTCTCATGTTGCAATCTTGCCAGGGATCCTACAAAACAAATAGAAAGAATGGTAAGCCACACTTGTCTTAAATGAAGTCAAAATGCATAAAATAAGGAAAGTAATGCAATGAAAATTTGCCTAAGTGAGCAAACATGGAGTTAGAGAAGCAAGTATGTAGGCTAGTTTCTGACCTCAACAACCCATGGTTTGCTAATTTAAGGACATAGTAAACCATGGTTTGCTAGTTTAAGGTTATAGCATGTCATTAATTGTGCAAGTTGCATTGATTTAGGCAAGGTTGGTAGCTCTTGGAATGTGGAGTCAAGTTGGGCATTCATTGGGCAATCAAGAAAATTAAAAAAAAATTCTAAGTCTAGGGACCACTAGAAAAATTTTGAAAATTTTCAAACTCTAGTTGCTACACTGTACCCCTTGTTATGATTGACCCCTTATTATGCACAAGAAAACTTGAAAAATTTACCTAATTGTGAGATGCTATCTTGGTAGGTAGCACATTTAATTACCCTGGGAGGATATATATGCACATTTTACCAAGGGTAAACTATCATTCTCTAAAGTGAAAATGAGAAGTTTCAAAGTGTAGCATAGTTGGAGCAAGGAGTAGAAGCTAGAGCATAGTGACTAAAGTGTAGTAGCCAAAGCATGATAACTAGAGCATAGTAGTCAACATGACACATCGAAGTGAATGTTAGCACCCCAGACTTGTTAATGTGGACGAGGGAGAACGAGCACTAAGACATCTACCATGGGCATGCATGGAGGAATGGAGGGAGCTGCCATCCGCTAGGTACCCTACTATGCTCCACCTTTTGCATAATTTTGTGCTTTGTATTTTCTTTCACCTCCTGTTCGGGTTTAGGGCTTGGGCTGGCCTACCTTGGCAGGGACTACCACATCTATGGTCATGATGGCCATCATCGTCAAGAAGAGAGGGCATGTTCGTGGAAAGAAGGGTCTTTCTTTACACATTTTTTTCTTATATGGCTTCATGTGACTGGGGCATAACCAAGAAGCATGGCTCTCAACTCGTGGCAGTAGTAGGGTATAGTTGTGTGTGGGAGTGAGGGTTTCTTTCTTAGCACTTTTACTTTTTGAATGGGGTTCCATGGTTGCATGGGGCATGGGGGAAAGGGCAAAAATGAGGGTTTTGTGGCCATGGCTAGGGTAGTCACAACCTAGGAGTGAGGGGTTATGGGACCCACTCATCCTTCTCCTTTTTTTGTGTGTGACTATGCAAGTGGAGGAATCAAGGTTTAGCAGTGGCCCTAGGGCCAATGAAAAGAAAAAGAAGGGTTGCAAGGCACATAATTCCAAGGAAGAAAGATCTTTTTTTTTTGTGTTTCCCATGGGCCAGAGGCCAAGGCGGGGAAAACGACATGGGCATAAGGGTGAAGGCCACGTTGGAGAAGCAAGAGTGCAAGGTGAGCAATGACAAGTCATGGCCATGGTAGGCACCTTAGCATGCAGTGTTAGGATGCAACAAGGCTGGATACTATCGTGAAGGGGGCATGGTGCCTAGGGCAAGGGTGCAACATGGTGGTGGGAGAGACAATTTTCTTTCTTTTTTTTAAAATTATTTTTGGGCATTTTGGGGCTATGCACCCAACTGTTAGAATTTTTTTTGTTGATTTTTTCATGTTTTAGGGCTACACTCCCTAGGAAGTGTAACCAATAGTTAGAAAAAATTTCATGATTTTTGGGGGTTACACTTAACTGATAGTTTTTTAAAAATATATTTATCTAGGTTATGCTCTTGGGGAAGAGTAACCTAGAGTTAGAATTTTTTGTGAACACGCTCAGCTATGCAGCCTAGAGTTAGAAAAAAAATTAAAAATTTGCTATGTGCAAAAAAGAAAAATTTGCTAAGTGTGAAAATAAAATGCCAAACACAAGAATGCTAAGCATGAGAATGCAAAGTGATAGAATACCACATGTGAAACAAAATGCAAAGTGTACCAAATCTTTTCCAAAATGCCAAACTCGCAAACTGAACATATCAAACTACTAAAACATGCAAACCAAGACAATGCACAACATGAAAATGTGAAGCAAAATGCCAATGCTATGTTAATGTTGTACCGTAATGAGCACTAGGCACGTTAAATGTGTGTACTAACGTCCTATGTTCACAGGGCCCACAGGGGGCCTTAAGGGTATATTTTTTATTAAGTTATGCTACCCTATGTTAACTTTGCTAATTTTGCAAGGTGTAATTTAATGTGTTTTTTGTGCATCTAATGTATACTAACATCCCTTTATTTTTTTTACTTTGGAAATTTTAGGATATTGTTGAAGCCAATCCTCATTGTGATCGAGCTTGTTGGCATCCTTTGGTGTATGAGCGAGCCCATTCTGAACATGCCTGCACTAGACATGTAGTTAGGTCACTAGGGGGTATGGTTTCAGCAACAGCATGCGAGTTTTTGGAATTCCTACTCCAACACTTTAGCATGATGATGTGGTCACACTTAATCAAGAAAGTTGCTAGTGTCATCATGGAGACATTGCTTCTTGGGACAAATCAAAGCATTTTGAGATTCATGTCTGATGAGCCCACTACCAGTAATGGAAAATTAAGGGGTTCAAGTCGTGGCCTTAGGGGCATTATTCCTTTGTCTAGGATTTGGCAAATGCCAAAATTCAATTGTTATACCAAGAGCAACACTCTCTTTGTTACTTGGCATGTGCATACCCTATTTCAGAATCTACCTAGGATAGTGTATTGTGTAGGAGGGTAAGTGTTCCTATGATCTTTGGCTCTTCCTTTTTTTTCCATTAACTTGTATTAAGATTCTAATTGCTCATGTTCATGGCTAGGTTTAGCATTGATGTGCATGGCCTACATGATGAGGAGGGGGGCCCTGAACCTAACTCGCATTGCCCTATAGGAGTTTTCATCCTGTGAGAGCACTCGTGCAAGGGTGATTGGGAAGATTGGATCCAACTTGGTGGAGTACCCTCTTCAGTATCTAAAAGCCTACAATAGGTGTTAGACACATAGCTAGTTGGATGTAGAGTGGATGGACAATGGGTGTCATCCCCAAGTTTCTCCCTGAATTGGAGCAAGTGCCCCATCACATGTATGGAGCAAGGAGTGAGTGCACACTTTCATGTGTGAAAGCATTATGGGTTTGCAAAGGCACTAACAAGTACCTATGGAAGTAGGTGCACAAGCTCTAGGATAGGGCAACAAGCCAATATGCTAAGATTGAGGACCTATGATTCCACTACAATTTCCTTGTAGCTCAAGCACAAGGGGACAATACCTAGCAGATAGCTAAGATCGACTATGTTAGATACCAATCGACAATCCGAGGTAAAAATGAGACCACTAGAGAGATCATGGAGCAGAGGTTACAAATGGACTTTCTTTCTTGAAAAAACCAAGATTAGAAGGATTACAACACAAAGGTGTAACAGTTGGAGTAGACTTGAAAGATCCACAAGCACCAATACAAGAACAAGCAAAACACATATCTTAAATGGTACAAGGAGGAATCTGTTGCACGCCATTGCCACAAGCCATTTCTTGAGGTAACAGGTAAGACATGAGCCTACAAGTTGTTCACTCATCACATAGTAGTGAGTAGGTCTCTAGAAAGGAAGATTACTATGGCCTCACGGGAGGTTTCCCTAACCATGTTTTTGATGGAGCCATTCACATGCACCACCATGGACAAAGGTAAGACCCTTGGAGCTTCCCACATGGATTGTTGTGGATAAAGGCAAGACCCTTGTAGGTATTAACTTTGGCCAGGAGGACTAGACATGGCTATTAGACACTAAAATCCTCCAACACTTGGAAGAGGGCCTTGATAGATTACCTCCAAAGATGGATGTGGGATCCTCTCAAGTTAGTTGTTTTTTTAAAGTTTTTTAAGTTTTTTTTGTTGGTATTGCATGTTGTGCATTTTCTGATTGATTTGTTATTTTATGTTGCTTTGAATAGGGACAAGGAAATTCTACAAGCCCCAACAAAGTGACACCAAACACCACCAACTAAGCAGTCCTGATGTAGCCTTGCTGTTTGGGCAATTTTTCATTTTTTCGAAAATTTTTGTTATACAATCATGCCATGTATTTTATTGATGGATTAATAAACTATTTTTTTTCTATGTGGATTGCACATTATGTAAAGACTTAAGTTCATTTGTGAAGTGTTGCATGCTAATAATGTGGGGAATTGATGCGATTAGGCTTTTTGTGGGTCCCATGTGAGTTTAAGGTCACAGCAAGAGGGCCATTGCTAGTTTTGGGCCATTTCAAGCCATGGCTATTGCTAGTTTAGAGCCATTTTGAGCTATGAATGAAAAGGAAACATGTTGCCAGTTTTAGGCTATGGTGGGCCATGCAATAGTTTTAGGTCATTTCAAGCAGTGAGGTGCCAATTTAAAGCCTTGGTAGGCCATCATAATAGCTTTGGGCCATCCCGGGCCATTACAATGAAAGAAAAAGGGTTGCTAGTTTTAGGCCATAGCAGTATTACACTAGTTTAAGGCCTTTTCAAGCCATGGCATTGCAAGGAAGATGGCCAGTTTTAGGCCACGGTGGGCCATATATATTTTTTGCAATTTTGAATTTTGTGATTTTTATGTATTTTAGTGTTTCTTAATATGTAAGAAAATTGAACATAAAGAAAAGGAATGAATGTGTAATAACATGAATGATGTAAAACACAAGCAACCATGCAAAATGTAATTACATAAGCAAAAGCTAAATGAGGCATGTAAAGATTAGGGACAAGTATGCACCTCACGTCTATTGGACTAAGGGGATGCCTTAGTCATGTAGTTGCTTCTTAACCTAATGTGGGTTAGGGGTGTATAGGATCTAGGTAGTACAAGGCAATATTCTCCTAGACCTTCATTTATGATGCTGAAGGGTAACTCTACCTAGAGAGCTTCCTCTAGGAGGCCATCAGTTTCTATTGGTTTGTTAGGTGGGTCTACCAGACAAGGTTGGCCCTCATCCTTCATGGACAATGTGTCATTAGGGAACTCTACCTCTAACCCTTGTTCTAGTTAAAGGTTGTTGATGGTCATAGGGACTACATTATCACCATGTATGATCACTTCTCCACCCTTGTAGGAAAGGTGGATCTTTTGGTGGATGGGTGAAGAGATGGCCTACAATTGGGCTAGCTCAAGCCTTTTTAGGATCAGGTTGAACCCAGGCATCTTCTTGATGATAATGAATTTAGTTGCAGTGGGGAATTTCTTCTTTGCCACAAAAGCGATCATGACCATCCTCATTACGACAATGCATGATCCATTAAAGGACTTCAAGCATGTCATCTTCGTGGGTTTGATTTGGTCGATGAGACTGAGTTTTTCAATCATTACGAATGGGATGACATTATTTTCCATCCCTTCATTGATGTGCACCCTATGAATCTTGCATTTCCCTATGCAGATAGTTATGAACATTGGCACAGTGGTGACCTAACCCTTTTTAGGATCAACCTTGATCTCCTTGTAGCGAAATGCTAGGGGCTTTGAGCCCAACTCCTATGGCATAGCGGGAAGCATCATAGCATGGATGGCTTGTTCATCTATTGAGATGTCTTCCTTAATAGGAATGGAGGTCAACATGTGAACTAATGCTTCATGGTGAGCGAAGGAGGTCATGACCAACTCATATAGGCTCAAGGTTGTGTTTTTTTGTTTTAGAGCATGTTTGCCTTGTGCCAGTGCATCTAGGAAATCCTTACCACTATCAGTTTCCTTGTTAGCCTTCATCTCCTTCATGAGGCCCAGGAGGTAGATCTCTTAGGGAGGAGATTTAAGCTTGGCTTATTTTATCTACTTTTAAGCCTTAGTGCTCAGTTGTTGATTTCTTGTGGTGGCTATTTCAATCGATGTGGCCATAGGAATAGAAGACAAGGGGATGAGCTTAGGCAGACCTAGCTCCATGCATGCCCTAATCATTTTGTTGATGAGGCACTCATTGGGAATCTTGAGCTGCCACCTAGACTACCTATTATTGTATGCGGGATAAGGCTTTGGGTGGGTAGGGCCTAATTTAGTCCCCACCACCAAGCTTTGAGTAGGCAAAGAGTCAGCATGTTAAGGCACCCTACTGACAAAGGGTGTCTAGGTTGCTATCATTGCAACATGATGCAAGGAACTAACCACAAAGGGTATCATGGGCACCCGAGGTGGTGCTCTAACGAAAAAAGAGGACCTCAAATGAGTTAACACCAAGGAGGTCCTAGTCTTGCCAGATGGCATATGAACCACAAATGGCTCTTGTGTCAGTTTTGAATTATCATCAATGCTAATGGAATTGATGACATAACTTGCACCACTCACATTGAGAAGATTCATCGATTTTTAGGGTGAACTAGGTTGGTCGCATCAAGGACCAGTTGGCCTTGGTCAATCATGCATCGTATGTCATCCTATAAGGCCATGCAAAAATTCATGTCATTACTAGGCAATTGATGGTAATGGCAAAACTAGTCCAACGTAAAATGTTTGGGGACTGGAGGCTTGTTTGGTGCAACAACTGATGGATCTCTGAGGAGCTCACAATAGCGATCATGATGCTTGCAAGCATCTTTAGAAATTTTCTTATACTAGATGCATCCAACATTAAGTAGTTGATCCAAGAGCTTTTATGGCTTAATGGCCAATGGTTTATACTTTGAGCGATCCTTGCACTTAAAGTTTGGCCTTGGGGTAATTTGCCCCATGGTCATCGATGGTGCAGACTGGTTGATCACCATAATACTAGAGATGGATGCCTTGCTACTGGCTGACGCCTTGGGTGCCTTGGTCATTGGTTTGGCATTGTTTGACTTGGCATCATTGGTCACCATTGCAACAGTTGTGGTTACCTTAACCTTTTTCTTATCTTTCTTTACATGTACATTCTTATAGGCCACATAGGTCAAGTCTTTACTAGCCTTCACCGCATCTTGGATGCTTTTCATTTGAGCAAATGCTTAGCTCAACTATAAGGCAAGGTAGTGTAGCTTCAACTTGATGAATTCATTCACTACACCTTTGAAAATGGCCAATCGGTGGGTTTTTGTAATGGGCTCAAGAATTTCATTGACAACAGTGCTCTAGCGCTAGATGAATTTTTGAATGGGCTCTAAGTGGCCTTGCTTGATCTACATTACTTGATTCAAGGTCATCTTAGGCTTCAAGTTGTACTTGAAGCAAGTGAAAAATTAACTAAGCAATTTCTCCAAAGAGGATAAGGAGGCCTTGGAAAGCACATGATACTAGTCTAGTGCCTTCCTAGTCAAGGACATGGTAAACAAGTGGATGATTACATGCAACCATGCCTGCAATAGAACGCATTTAGAATAGAAGGTCACTAGGTTGGTGTTAGGATCTCCTTCACCATTGCATTTAGTGAACTAGGGAAGTTGGACTCTAGGATGTAGGGTCAATGATGGGATTGCAAGAATGATTAAGTCATCTAATAAAAGTCCATCACACGGACCATTTTAGAGGAGGTGGCTTTGAGTTTCTTAACTTCCTCAGTGAGCATCTGAATGAGCTAGAATGCTTAGTCCAAGCTCGGGGTAGGCAGAACAAGTTATGCTAGTTCTAATATCTACTATGTTTCTTGAGAGATCCATAGCCCCACTGTGGGCTACGAAATCATGTGAGATGTCTATTGCGTGTGTTGTTGCATGTACTACTATGTGTGCTACACCATGGGCATAGAGGTTGGTGACTACCATATAGTTGTGGCTTGTGCCATTATAAGGGGTGCCCATGAGATAGGCGGAACATACAATGCCTAAGTTGATGATAACTAGGACATCTGCACAGTGTGTACATAAGGTTGCATGGCCATGATGGATGCCAATAAGGAGGATTGCAAAGGCTATGCCAATGTCACAAAAGGAAGGGTGGCAGATGGTCTTGCATCCTGATGCATGTGATGTGCAAAGGAAGGGATGACAAATGGTCCTACATCCTAATGTGCATGCACTTGATGACTTGCCATCACAAGGGTTGACCTGGGAGGTGACAAAGGAGATGTAACCACCTAACAAAAGGTAGATGGTTGGGGTTGTAGAGGGATGAAACTAGAGGTAGCCTACTAGAAAGATGCGTAAAAGGGATTCTAGTTCTCTAAATGAGCCTCAAACTCATCTTGCCTATCCTGTAGGGGATCCTTATAGTCAATTTTCGCATCGTGCTTATTCGACCCACTCAGTCGAACAAGTTGCTCAAGCAGCCACTGAAAGGTCTCGATGAGTGAAATGAAATCATTAGGGGCAAGGAAGTACTCTCTCCCATTCCGGTGTATGATTTCATAACCTTGTTTGGCATCCATTTCTCAACAATCTATAGATAGACCTACCTAGAGTTTCATGCAAAGGAATTTATATTTTTCATTGTCTAGTATCATGTACTTGAGAGGGTGGTTGTGTATTTTGAGTGACTGCCTCTCTACCAAGGCAGATCCCCCAACCCTAGGTATATCAATTATGATCTCTCACTAAATAAGTTGAACAAAAATCATGCTTAGGGTGGAGGTTAAGGGCTTCTCAAATTTCATGATGCTATGCAGAAAATGCAAAAGTTGTAGATGCTAAAAAAATGGCTAAGTATAGAAATTCTAAAAAAATGGCTAAGTAAGAAGATAATGAAAAATGCTAAAAAATGGCTAAGTCTGGAAACATTGTTGAAAGGAAAAAAACTAACTCTGGTGTGCTACGCTTGCTACACTAGGGCCTACTACACTATCATGCTAAGAGCTAGATACACTCTCTTGAGCACATAAAGTTTTGGCTAAGTTTTAAAGATATACTTTGGCTTTTATCTAACGTGGTTCCAAGGAAATCGATAACTAGGTTCAATCTACACCAATTGACTCATAGACAACTCCTACACTAGCCTATGATCCAGCTACTACCGTGGTAGGTCCACAAGGGTGTCAGTTCTATGCTAGTTTGAAGCTAGTAATAGAGATGCAAAGAGCACATGGGAGTACCACTAAACACAGAAGGAAATGACATGGCCCTTCTTCTAGTGTCAGAAAACTATAACAACCAAAAATGTCAGCAACTAGAATGATCATGTCAAGGGGTCCATAGCCATGATATAGCCCTAACCTTGACCCCATCCAAATGGCCACTACTAGGGGAAAAAACACAAAGGAAAAGTGCCCAAGACAGTCTTGTTGATTGAGTCAAGACTTGCAAAGTTTTTTGATGAATGAGTGCTAGGGGTTTGCATGGTGTTTTTGGTGGTATCAGGCTGACTAAGCTCAAGTGTAGCAGGATTTCCTAGTGTTAGAATGATAGTGTAAATAGGAAAATGTATGCAGAATAGCAAAAAAATGCAAGTGCAATGCTAAATGCCAAAGGAAATGCTTGAAAATGTAAAGGAGTTTCAAGAAAGGAAGAATGGAATCGCCCCAAATGGGAAAGCATAGAAATTGCAAAGAAGAGGTGAGGAGGTAAATGGTGTATAGACAGGCACAATAGGCAGCATAGTCACAATCTCTAGGATGTCCAAGTTATGAAGAACTAATGTCTATCACAAAGGATGAGCCTGCCAGGTTGGCTGTTGTGGTATCCTATAGGCTGTAGTGGTCAACAATGTGCTGGGTGATGTACAACAACATCGTAGCAGTGTGTGACGATGTCCACTAGTGTTCTAAAGTTTTGTTAAGATGCTAACAGTGTTCAAGTGCAAGAGTGCTAATGCCAAGATGCTGACTATTGAATGAAAATGCCAACCAACCCCTAAAATGTGAGGTTCAAGGGTATTTATAGGCCTAGGATTGATGTGAAATGTGAACTAGGTGCCACATGGCAAAAGGGGTAGTTGGAGCTACACTAGACCCAACTACGCTCCCACTGGAGCAACTGGTACTACGCTCTAGTGTGCTCCAATGGACCCTAAGAGATTGCCAAACCTTGACTATGTTGCCAAGACTGCATGTGCTAGAGTCAACAAGACCATAATGTACCTATAAATAGTGCAAAACAATGCAACCTAGAGGCTACACTCTAGGACTACACTCTCCCCTCTTCCGAGTGGGGTTGAGTGTAAGTACAATTTGGGAACAAATAGGGGATGCAAAAGAGATGGAAATTGCTAATCTTTCTTACTAGAGGAATGTTGAGGCTGAGATTGAGGCAAGTATTGAGATCTAGAAGCTTTTGGAGGCTATTTTACATTGCTATGTTATCTACACTTTGGAGCGTAACCCAATAGTTGGGGAAATTTTGCAAAAATTAAAGTCTAATGATGGCTACACTCTAGAGTGTAGTAGGGGAAGTGAGGGCGTAGCAATGACACTTAGAAAAAATTGACAAAACTTGTAGTCCTCATCCAGGCTATGCTAGCTATGCTTTGGAGTGTAGCAGGAGGGGTAGCCCCATGAGTTAGAAAATCTACCAAAATGCTTCTTCCTAGCTTAATAGCTCCTAACTTGACACCTAAGCAAACTAGCCACTAAAATGCATGCTACACTGGCTACACTCTAGAGTGTAGTAGGAAAAATGGAAGCATAACACAATACTTAGAAAAAGTTTTGCAATTACTATCAATAGTTAGAAAATTTTACAATTCTAGTTTTGTGCTGCATGTTATGCAAACTATGCTCTGGAGCATAGTCCCAACAATGGAGGCATGGGCCAAACACTTAGAAAAAAATTTACATCATGTTGACACTTAGAAAAATTTCCTGTTGAGGTGTTGTTGCCCGAATCTGATGGTGTTTCACTTTCCATTAGGAAAAGGGAGATCCAATTCTATGATGAGGAGGAGTTGCCACTCAACGACATGATGAATAGGAAAACCTTACCTATCCAAAAATTTGTTTTTGATAGTTTCACAAACGTTGATAAATTATGAGAATATTTGGATGAGAAATTCCAAACTACTATGAAGATTGCTGAAGAAATCCAAAGAGCAGAATAGTGATCATAATCGCAGGAGGAAAAAAGAAGCTAAACGTGCCTACCAAAGGGGTAAGAGAAAAGTTGTTGTAGTAGAAGAAGTAGTGGAGATAGACTCCAATGATGATGTTGGGTATGACATTTTTCAATATGACCATCTTAAAGGATGTTGCCTTGTCATGTCACACTTACAAGAGTCTGGGATGTACATGCTAAATCCTCAACTAGCATGGAAGCAAGCACCCAGATGATTCCCTTATCTTTAAGGGAATCCAAGGCAATTCCACCAGCAACAACAACCTTACTATCCAAGTGAAGCTCCACCATAACCGTATGAGCAATACCAACAGTGGCACCAATCACAGTTATGGGGAATGCCATCACCAAGATAGCAATACCCTTATAAGAAACCAGATTCATATGGGTACTATGTTCAACAATCTATTTCTCCACAAAGCTCTACAAGTCATGCTTCATTCCAACATCACTGTTATCCTCCAAAGTACCATCAAACTCATTCATCATTTACTCAAGGAGAGGCCCCATATTTAATAACACCCTTCACATCCATCTGCATACATCCCTCTGCTCTTAATCCAATTACCTCATAATTTGTCTATGCAGGGTGAAATCCCCCCATAGCTATAGCAACAAAATGCTACCAAGGCTATAAATTTACAGTTGGCCTTCCAATTAAATGATTCTGATAATTGATCCAGGAAATGACCATTTTTTAAACCCAACAATCCTCCCAAACCCTCACAGCATAATATGGTTGGTTGCCCTGTATCTCCAGCACCTTCATCCTTTACATCAAACACATTCGATAGCCCTTCAAACAAAACATCATCTCAGATCTATACTGTGATGTTAACTCATGCTATATCCAATTGGATCAAGGCTAGCAAATATCTTATTTACTTACAAATTATTGGACATGAGCCATGCAAGGATCTTTTAATTCTATTTCTGGTGTCAATCTCATCTCCTATGACATGTATAAGTCCTAGAACCTACCACCTCTCAAGAAGAGTAATATTAATTTAGAATTGATAGATCAATTAATCATTATCCCTTTAGGATTAGTGTAGGACATTGTGACTATAGTTTATGGGTGGTCCTATCGTGCCAATTTTCTGGTGATCAAGGTAGAATACTGCAAAGGCAACTTCTCCATCATTATGGAACATGCATGGTTAAGAACTATGAATGCATGAATGGGCATCAGGCACCTCTCATTGGAAATCTCCAAGGAAAATGAATTTGTATGGCTTGAGAAGAAGTGAGTTCTATGCATCACATACACGATAACAGGTGCAATTACGTGCAGAAAATCTAGTCCATTAAAAGTACATTTATTAAAGCATGTAAATAGTGTGCACAGGAAACCAATATCCAAAGGTGCATGTACATAGTAGCCATAAAACAAGAGGACACCTAGTGGTTGATACTTAACTCTAATAGCAACACACTATGCATGGAATCTACTGAGAACCTAACATATACCTATGTTGAGGGAATGGATGAACTTGAGCAAGTTCATCACCAACTCTTTAATAATGAAGATGATGATACCTATTGGGGAGAGTTGGAAATCCTTGATAATTTCAAGCTAGAGTCCCTAGAGTTAAAAAAAACTCTACCAGCTAGCATGGAGTATGCATTTTTAAAAATGATAAGCCAGTTATAATCAATGCAAACCTTACTCCTAAATAAAAAGACAAGTTGTTGAAGGTGGTCAACAAATGGCCAACAACCTTTGCTTCGTCATATCTTACACTAACTAGAATTGATCTAAGGATATGCTAACATTGTATCAACACTAACTTGGCCATGAATCCAAGAAGGTAGTTGCAAAGGTAGTTGAACCCCAAGTTGAAGTAGATCCTCAAAGAGAAAATGAAACAACTCCTCAAGGTAGGGTTCATCTATTCCATCACGGATAGTGAGTGGGTTAGCCCACTCATAATTGTGCCAAGGAAAAGTGGCAAGTGGTGGATCTACATTGACTTTAGGCTATTGAATATGAAAACATTTAAAGATCATTTCCCATTGCCATTTGTGAACCAAGTGTTCAATACTATATATGGTCATTGCTATTATAGCTTCCTGGATGGTTATAGTCGCTATAACCATATCTAGATTTTCCAAAGGATTAAGCCAAAATAAGATTCACGAGTTCCTAGGGGACTTTTGCATATTGCAAGATGTCCTTCGATCTATGCAATGCCCCTACAACATTCCAATGCCTAGTTCTTAATATTTTCCAATAGCAAATTTGTAGTAGGGTAGAAGTCTTTATGGATGAATTATCTACCTATGGGGCTAAATTTAAGCAAGCCTTGGATTGCCTTGAGCAAGTACTAAAAATTTATGTTGAAACAAACCTTAGGCTTAATTGGTAGAAAATCCATTTAATGGTCTAAGAAGGCATAGTACTAGGGCATAGAATTACTCAGGCAAGAATTGAGGTAAACTTGACAAAGATAAGGATCATCTAAATAATCACACGTCAACTAGAGATAGTCAAAGACATCTAATCATTCCTTGGACACACTGGCTACTACCAATGGTTTATAGAGAATTTCTCTAAGATAACAAAGTTGTTGGTTAAGCTTACAAAGAAAGATGCTTCATTCATTTGGACCAAGGAGTGTGAACATGCATTCCAATAGTTAAAGGATAAACTCATAGAAACTCTAATTCTATGGGCACCAGACAAGTTTGGACCATTTCATTTAATGACAGATGCATCTAATTATGCCTTGGGAGCCATGCTTACATAGTTGGATGATAAGAAATATCCATATTACATCCACTGTGCAAGCTAAAGTATTGTGAGTGCATAATTAAATTACACCAAAATTGAGAAAAAACTAATGGCAGTGGTGTATGCTCTCAAAATGTTTAGGCACTATGTGCTTGGCTATAAGGTGTTCATGCATACAGATCACAATGCCATCTACTTCCTAATAAATAAGCCAATGGTGAGTTCCCATATCATACAGTAGCTTATGATCTTATAGGAATTCAATCTCACAATAGTAGATTGGAAAGGGACTAAGAATGTGGTCGCTGACCATCTCTCTCAGTTAAGATGGGATAACAAAGGGAAGAGAGCCTACTCTTTGATCAATTTCTAGATGAACTCCTCTTTACAAGCACAATAAATGACCCCAAGTTCCACTGAACCAAACTAGTATGATGACATCCTCACATATCTTCTCACTCAGGAGATGCCACAAGATTTGGACCACTGGAAGAAATATCAATTTCTTCATCAGGCTAAGTACTTCATGGAAATCAATGAACACCTTTATAAGATGTATGTCAATGGTTTGGTTCATTGGTGTCTCCCTGATGTAGATCAGTTGTGCATTCTCTAAGATGCTCACAAAGGCCCTTGTGGAGGCCACTATGCTAGGAGATGCACAACCATAAAAATCCTGATGGTAGGATACTATTGGTCCACAATCTTTAAGAATGCCCACCAATTTGTCTGATCCTTTGAGTACTAACAACAAGATAGTGGGATAATTGCACAAATGGAGGATCCTCAACAATGGATTCAATCACTGATGAATCACTATTTTCCAATGGCCTCAACATTAAGTATGTGACGTCGAGGCTATGACATCATGTACATGATGTCAAGGTCTAGATCTGATGTTAGGGCATATATCCTAACCTATAAACATAGTGCTTGGGCTCTAGTTTTTGAATCAGTTTTTTCAGTTTCTAGTCAAAGCAGCAAACCTCTTATAGTTTATTTTCTCCAAAGTTAGAATATTTTCTAAGTGCTCACAGAAGGAGTCTAGGTGTGTACGGTTCTTTGTTTAAACATTGATGTACTTGAGCGCAGCAGTGTGATGGGAATAAAAATGAACTCTTTTGACAATCCTTGTAGCACTGAGAATAGATTAATGTTTCTTGTAATGCACTTTACTTTACTACATTTTAATTAAGAAATTAATTTCAAGTTGTTAATGAACATAAGCATGACCACTTCAAGCATACATAAAGTGCTTGGTAACCCAACAATGTTTAACATTTGGTAGCCCAACAGTGATATATGTGTTTAGGATGTGTCCAACAAAGTGGGATGGGTATTCATGTTAGGCTAGCTAGGTAGTAGATGAATTAGATCTTTAATTATTTTACCTTTCATTTTTGTTGTAGGTGACTAAATTTATAAAACATAAAATAATAAACATCATATGCCTCACTTTGGACTAAACCATACGTGACAAAGCTACCACTAGTCCAAGCAAGAAGATAGCGAACTGCACTCAGAGCATAATGATCTAGATGCTACAACTAGTCCCATCCATGAAATTCAACTGGATCATGTGTGAACGCTTGTGATTCGTATGGTTGAGTGTAGGGGTACCTTGTTTCTCATCATTAGCACCACTTCTGGGGATGGTGCTAGTTATCTAGATTAGTTATATTATACATGATCACTATAAAAGAGATTAACGATATATCTATTAGAAACTATTAGCTCACACACACCATAAACCAACAACAATGTCTCTCTTACATGGAAGTGACACTGCGTTGTATAATGAATGCATTCATTAGAGAACTAACAAGATATACAATGAAGAAAATTGAAGTGAACAACCTTATGCAGGGGTTTCTTATGATCATGATCACCTTGACAACTCTTAAAGACTACATTCACCTAAGGTAGACAATCTTGGAGGAGACGACATAACTTTTAAGATAGGGGAGGCCTCAAGGCCTAAGACCTCCTTGAAACCAAGAAACGATAAATCAAGGAACCCTGAAGACCACCATAGAAGCCATGGAAATTCTTTCAATTACTCATCTTCCTCTTCCCCCTCAATGTTTAGTTTTAACAAAGATGAATGTAGGTATAGGGATAAAAGTAAAAATCAAATCCACAAACACACTCAAGGTCATCAACATGAACACAAGTCCAATCATCATCATCAACCAAATAGAGATTTTCATCATAACTTGTCTGATGATGATGAACCCTACTTGGCCACTAAGAGCATGATGAAGATAATAGAGGCAGTTAAGATATCTCACAAGCATCGTAAAAGGAGTCATCTACCCAAGCTTGACATGAATAATATTCCTAAATTTGCAGGAGGCTATGATTCAGATCTGCAACATCATTTACAAGCCTTCCAAGATGTCTGTATCTATTACAACATTGAAAATGGATGGCAAAAAATTAAGCTCTTTCCTAGGCTACTAATTGATAGAGCTAAAGTATGGCATATATCGTTGAGACCGAATTCAATCTGACAATGGTCCATAATGCTAGAACTTTTAAACAAGAAATGCCAAACCTATGCAAGAGTGTCCAACTTGAGGAGATAGATCCAAGGGTGGAAGAGAGAACAACATGAACCCTTGGACATGGCCTTAGATACATATTATGCCTTATTAAATAGATACCTAGGCCATGATTTCTTCCAAGAAAGGCAACTTTTCTACATCATAGATGGGATTCATAATGAAACATGAGAAACCCTTGGGATGTATGCTGCAGGGCAATTATACTACCTCCAAGCCCATCAGATCTGAGAACTAATAGAGCATGTGGCAAAAAAAAAGGAGAGATATGAAAATGGAACAATGTTGAGAAATATCAATGGGACCCAACTCTTCAATCGAAGGAGGTCCAAATTTATGGTAAGGAGAATGAAACTAATCCTGATAAGGTGATCCCACAACAAACCTTGCTAATATAGGAGTCTATTGATGAATTAGAAGCAAAGTTTAATAGGATGTCCAAATGGATATATGAAAATGTCACAACTCTCATTGAGATAGTCGAGGAGAGAATCATGCAAAATAAGCCAGACTATCATAAGAAACAAAGGATACAGAACAAAGAAATAGCTAAGAACACTTTTCAACAAAAGGAAAACATGGCTAAAGAAAGTGAGGCTATAGACTCTACCATAGATGAAGATAATGGATGCGATAGCTGCATATATGATCATCTAAAGGGCCATTGCCTAGTCTTGTTACATCAATGAGAGTATTAGGTAGGTTCCTTAAATCCAAAGGTTGTGCAAAAGCACATGTCCAGGAGATTTCCTCTTCCACAAGGTAATTATAGATAGTCCCACAACCGATCATATCATCCTAGGGAGACTTATTAGTAGCCTTAAGATAGTCCCACATGATCTAGACAAATTTCATGGATGGGACTAGTTATGGCATCTATATTGCTATGCCTTGAGCATAGTTCATTATCTTTCCACTTAGACTAATGGTAGCTTTGTCACGTATGGTTCAGTCTAGAGTGAGTCATATGATTTTTTTTATTTTTTATTTTATTATTCTACGATTGAAAATAGATTAAAACTTAATTTATAATCAATTCAAGTAATCTAATAGCTAATTAATAATCAACTACCCTAACATAAGTATTCAATCCCACTTCCCGTGCACATCCTAAACACATATAATGCTGCTAGGTTACCAAATGTTAAAAGTTGCTGGGATTACCAAGAGTCATACACATGCTCGAAGTGATCGTACTTAAGTTGCTTAATTAATTAACATGCATGAAAATGTAAATATTAACTAAGTACATGAAAAATAAATTGCATGGAAAGTAAATCTAATCTAAGTCAAAGTGCTATAATGAATAAGAATCAATCTCGATCTTATTGTCGTTCATGGAATATGTACAGGTACATTGCCAATTGAATAAGACTTTGTACAACTAAATCAGATCCACTCTACGGGCACTCACTGACTGTTCTCTAAGATTACAGAATAAAACTACAAGAATTTAGCTACTCTATTGACAAAATATGAAAAACTACTGAAAATTTGACTTTAAATCAAGAGCCTAGGTGCTATATTTATAGGCCAATGTATACCCCTCAACGTTGAATACCTGATGTCAAGCTAAGACCTCAATGTCACATATCCAACATTGCAACCCCGATGTCATGTACCCAACATCGAAACAAATAGGAAATAGTGATTCATCAAATGTCAAGATTTCAATGTCAAGGCTAGGCAAATCATGACTCATCATACCCCCACATCTGAATGAAAACTTTTCCTTGAGTTAAAAAAAATGAGGAATAAGTTCCTTATAAAATATTGGGAAGGTATTGAATTATTAACTGATATGTAAACTATTGACTGACTTTGAGTGCCACATTACAGAATTTTATTCAAGTGGATGTACACAAAATGATAGAGTTATAAAAAGACTAGGTAGACATTTAAGATTACAAAATCTGTAGATGTCCTTAAAAATTCATTGAAGATGATTCTTCTTGTTGTTGCTGGTGATGGTAAAATTTTAACCTTGATTGTTATGTCAATACTTCTCTAGCTATGTAGAACATTCTTGAAGAGTGGACTAAAATTTTGTCTCATTTCCCCATGGATCTAGCAAATATGCATAGCTTGAGTAGCTATCTTATATGTGCTATGATGTGTCCATGGTCATATCCTCCATTTTCCCTCTCTTGGCTTTATTTTTATGCCTAACAAAAGACTTTTTTTCTTAAATGTTTCTTTTAGCATCACCTGTAGTCACCAAAGGATCAACATTAGCTATGGTAAATTTTCCTTAATAGTTAACCCTTGTTGGATCCCTTAGTTTTCATTTAAGCACAAGGTGATTACAACATACTCTGTCCAAGGCTATGAGGTAACTATAATCATTAAGTTGTTCACATTATTTTGATCAATTGCTATTAGTTACCATGATGTTCGAAGATAGGATGTTAGAAAAATTTCAAAAGTTTTGAAGCACACATCCCTAGCCCCCATGACTAATAAACATAACTCCAAAATCACATAGGTTTTTGAATATTTGAAACAAAAGGTCTAATTCAAAAGATGGCCAAGAAATATTAATGGATATGGAAATAGAAAAGTAGGAAAAATTAATGAAATAGATGAGAAGTAGTTCAAAATCATGCATAAATTTAGAGAAACCATCATTGATGTTCTAAAAGATGTTAATGTTAGTTCAAGGCCATGATCAATAAAAGTTATGCAAGTGGGCCCTTCCCAAAACAATCTCTTGCCATAATGCCCTTGCATAACCACTTCTGTAGATGCCCATGGGCACCCAAGAAGTTAAATATAGACCATGCCTTTGTTCTAAACAACACACAACTACCATTTTAGGATGTTGCACTATACTACATAAAACCAAAAGGCTCATAATCACATGCAGCAATGAGGTGAATAATGGAAATAGATGGGATTGCAAAGATTGGGATGTAAGGTACTTGACAATGTCCACAACAAGTTCTTGTGACAAGTGATTAAAATGATCAACATACCTATCTGTACTGACCTAAATCGTCGGTGTGAGGCTGGAATGGAAACAGATACCGAAAGATTATTGGGCAGCCACAGCTGACCCTACCTTCGCTTGAGGGTAAGCTGGAAAATGGAACGAAGGCAGAGTGCCTTGGATGGTTTGCATGCAAATCAACCAAGGACTTCCCCGAGCGTAAGCTACGGCTAGCGCTGGGGTTATCGTGAACGATGTAAACAAGATGTAAACGGAATGCAAACAGCGACACAAAATGTAAACAGAGCGTACTGAATTATAAATAAAGCATAAATAGAGTTATATTACAAACAAAGCATAAATAGAATTAAAAAATGTAAATGGAAGGCAATGAACTGTATTATATTGTTTAATAAAAATGTATGCACCGGTCGAAGTGTAGCTGCACGTGTGGATGGCAGGTCAAGCACTAAGCCCCGGGATGATGTCTGAAGTGATGATGCGATAATGTGATGTGATGAACGTGAGGAATGGTTGGATGCCAACAGTCAGATGTGCCGAGCGCCCAAGGATTGCCAGTTCTATAATTTCTCAGAATTGCCAATGTCTCTCATTTTTTGCTTCCAGTTGACCCTCCTCTAATTTATGTGAATTGACAGGGTATTTATAGGGTTGGGCCGTGCTCCGGCACAGAATTTCAGAAAGGAATCAATGGCTGAGAGATGAGAGGAAAGTGGATCTGGTAACATGTGTCCAATGGACAGTTGTGCTTAGGTTGGATGCGTTCTGGCGAGAGTTGGATGTGTGTCGGACAGTTGTGCACGAGTTGGATATGTGTCGGTAAGCTATGTTCTTGACCAGGTACATTGCATTTTACAATTTATGGGTTATTCAGGCCCATGAAAGTACATTTAATTTAAACATGAGGGCCTAACGTGCCCACATATGTCGATTTACAATGAAATGTACAACAAGAGAAATCTAACCCCCGTTTGCGTGAAACTTCCTTGTTCCTGAGTCTTTCTGAAATTTTCTGGAATGTTCTAAAAGTTGCTGATGCTGGTAATTCTCTGCCATTTTCTGAAACATTTCTGGAATTTTCTGAAACTTCGATGAATAGTGTTCACGCGATGAATAGTGTTTGACGCAGTGAATAGTGTTTCACGCAGTGAATAGTGTTTGACGCAGTGAATAGTGATTACACATCCTTACGCTTTGCAGCGTAAGAAAATGTAGCCACAGCAAAATCAGCCAAAAACACCTCATTTAAGGCCCAAATCTTGATTTTCTCAAGGCTAGGAACCGCTGGGGACCTTGGCGAAGGTCATGGGGGGTCCTTGTGCTTGATTTTGGCTTGTTTTGACTTAGTTTCAGGGCCCCAAACATTGGTGACGCTAATCCTTACGCTGTGCAGCGTAAACACAACGCGAGCACATTGTACTTAGACAAAATTCCACTTTTTGACCTTAAAATGGATGATTCTTGATACCGAGACTTGCCGTCTTGATTTGTGGGCACCAAGGAGACCTTGCTTGCTCCATGGTGGGCTGCTTGAAGCCATTTTAGAGACTTTGAAGTTGTTTGGAAGTGTTGCCAAAATTTTTGTGGTGTTTCACTATCCATCCAAGTTCAGACCAAGTCCATACCATGAATAGTGACCTTGCATTGAAGTGTTCTTTCTTTTTTACCACCATAAGCCCATAACCACCACAAAAAAACAATCATTTCTCTAAAATGAGAAGGAAAGAGAAGAAGGAAGGAAGGGCCTTAGTTAAAGGGATGCCTTTAGGAATGGGTAACATGTCTTTCCAATCCCATCACTAGTGCTTGTAGCACGTTATTATGTCTAAGGGTTGTGCTTTGAATTTCCATTATTATTTTTATGTTTTTTATTCTTTTTGTTCTTCTTCTNTTTTACATAATTACTTACCCAATAATTTTATAGCATAGCACAAAAAAACCCAACACATAGCATTGACTTTTGCATCATGACTTGGAAATTTTATGAATAAAAACATAAAAAACATTCATAAAACATAAACAGAATGACTCAAGAAAAGAGAAAAAATATAAAGAAAAGAAAAATATTAAGAAATGGAAAACATATGAAGAATTAGAAAATTCTAAAACTAATAAGAAAATCAATTACTTTCATACATCTTTGAGACAATTTTATATTCTCATTTTAAAGCCACTGGCTTTCTTTTGGTTTAGTGGCTACTTTGTAAATTGGCTTTTGCTCACACACTTGCTCTTGAACTTTATGGTGGATCGGTATAGGGGTTTTATTAATATTTTAAACTTTCAACCCAAAACTGCACTCTTTATCATTATTGGTGATGCATGGATTCTTCTATCTCTCCACAATTATAGGTTTCTCATTTATGTCTTGTGTTGAAGTGGTGATGGTTATTTACTTTTGTGTATGATTAGGAGACATCATTCTTGTAAGGAAGGTAGCTGCATCAAATTGGCCTTGTGATGTTTCAAGTGATGTAGTAGGTCCATGAGTGTTTTGCTTTGACTTACATCCTTTCCTCCAAAAGGGACATTTCTGACACTTTTGTTGAGATCTACTAGTGTTATCATCTACGTGTACGTTCACAGCACAAGTGGAATTCTCTTGTTAATGTTGTGATGTTGAACCTTCATGTGTTATTGGAGGTGACATATGAGAATATTGAGGATATGATGTAGGGTGAGAGGTGTGAGGTGGTGATCTCATATAAGATGTTGTAGGATAATGATATTCAAAAGAGTGGTAGTAGTGATTTGAGGTAGAGGAAGTAGAACTAGTTGGCGAAACATGGTATTGAACATAATATTCTTGTGGGTTCGATTGGTAGGAAAGATATGGTTGGTTTGGTGGTGACCTCCCCCACAATTGTGATTGTTGCCACTGCAGTTGATGCTAGTGTTAAGGCTAGTAATAAGT
>MNCI01001268.1:663392-675346 GCA_015680685.1 Gnetum montanum
TGTAAACTACCATGTACGAGACTTCATTTTGACTCGATAACAGATGTCAACGATTGCATTCAAACAGAACCTTTAAAAGACTTGACAATTTCTGATTGAAATACCACGGGAATTCACTTTAAAGATAAAAAGAAGCTATTCTGGTCCCATCAAAATACCAAAGATTTTCTGAACCCTCTTAACTACTGAATTGTTCAACGGCGTGACTACAAATAGAGGCTCTCTTACAACAATCCCAATAGCAGTTCTCACACGTTGCACAATAACAAAATTTATACTAAAATGCTCTTAAGGCTTTTAAACACAAATGCTTCTATGGCAAAATTTTAATAGAAATTTCTATCGGGCAACAAGAATAGTAAGAGCAATCTAAAAATCCCAAAATTACTTGCCAAGGATGATACTATCTAAACCACTAGCTAAAAAATTTAAACAAAACAAAAAATGAAATGCATAACTCACAGGACCATGACAAAGAGGCTGAAATCTTTATTCTAGCAAGTCATCTTACAAGCAATCGTTCACACTTTCTTCTTTACAAAATGCTCTTCTCCCAAGACTCAAAGTGTCTCCAAGTGAGAGCCCAAGTGCTAACTAGTAGCCTTACAAATTGTGATGTATGAGACCCCAAGTGTGATGATGATTTCAAGTGATGATCCTCCCCCCTCCTCTTTCCCCTTGACCCCTGAAGCCTTTTTATAGGGTTCCAAGGTAGGTAGGGAAGTTACATATTCAAAATATCTCACCTAACTTCTCTCCCAAGTAACTTGGCCAACCAATTAGAAGATTACTTGCCCAACAAGCTAGGAGGGAGTTAGGGAGTTATGTAGTTAGGGAGTTAGGAAGTTATACATAAAATTAGGAGAATTTTATGCTAACTTTAATATTTATATTAAATGTATTTGATATTTATATTAAATGTAATGTGATATTACAAATAAATATTTTAAATATCAATATTGCAAATATTTTTATGGGTAGTAAATAATATTTATGACTTGGGATAATTAAAGGCAAATTTTTAAACAAAGGCTTCACACTATGGGTACTTTACACTATGGGCATATATTTATCTATATATATATGTATATATATGTTGGTTAATTTGGTTAATTTGTGATTATTTTAAAATTTTATTTGATAAACTGCAACTCCGATTTACCAGCATCGGCCCAAAATATCTCCTGACACTTGTCTTGATGTGCCTCTGTGTCTTTGTCGCCGTACTCATCGGACTGGTATGCGATACTGAAGGCATCGTCTTTGGGTGTGGCTGCTGTTTTGGAAGGTAGGTTCTTGTAGGAGTGAATGACATACCGCCTAAAAATTTGAAATGAGTCCTTCGGGAGGAAACAAAAAACCTGTTTGATGAGGAAATAACCTGCACAAATTATTGGAAGTTACAGGGACGAGCTAGAAACGCGCCTATCGTTGGAACTAATTTTTTTGTTTGCAGCCTTTGTTTTCAGCCCATGGATTTTGCAAATGCAATCACAGCCAGACTTTTACGCGGGATGAAGGTGATCATTTTTGCAAATGCACATGGAATAATAAGGATTAAAACGCAGGTTCAGATGTGAGGGTTTCAGTGTGAACGGGCTGGATCTTCTAGGCGATTTTTTCCATTCCGGGGTTTGAATCCACAGAATCGCAGGACTGTCGGTACGTACTATCCCCAGCCAGAGCCTCCCTGCATCCACTTTGAAATTCACATCCTGAACAACATCGGCGTTGGCGGCGATAAAGAAGTAGACCCATTGGCTGCGTTCACGGTAGGAAGAAAAGGAAAAACAAATGTTTTGAATGCTGGATGGGTGGTTTATGCTGCCACTAGAACCATTGACGCCAATCATAGCCATTTCAGAGCCATTTCACAAATGATTCTGATAATAATCCAGTTGTGCCCGATATTTTCAGGTTGAGAAGAACACTTCTAGTGCCGCGCTAACTGTTTTTGGAAAATGATGCTTCCTAGCAGAGTATTTTTGCAAGGCAGGGCCAAACATGAACTAAACAATAGTTAACAAGGATTTTAAATTCTTAATTTTCAACTCCAGTTTCCTCCTTTCGTTTTTTTTTTGCCAGTACCCAAATGATCGATTCCTGAACATATTTCTGACAATGAAAAATTCCTTGCTTGTTAATTCATTCTTTATTGCCACATTATCTCTTGCAATCTTTATTCCTTGTTGTGCATCATTATTTCTACCAATAATATTATGGTCTCCCTTAGATCTCATGGTATGAAATAGCACACTTACACTCTCCCATTCTTTCAATAACATTTAAAATGAGTCTTACTGTTCCATGAAATGGCCAAATGTGCCAATAGACTGACTTAAACATCAAAGAAAACAATCAAATTTTACATGCCACAATGGTGTTTCACAAAAATTGGAACATAATATTACAAGATGCAAAACTAGAAAAGCTCATGTAGTTCCCGAAGGTGCTGGCTCTTCCATTAGGTATTTTCCTTTGTCGCTAGGCTTGTGAAATTTGTAGAGATCAAGTAATGCCTACAACTTTTCTTCTTTTTTCCATGGCTTGTGTATCATCTAGGCTTTTGATCCAATGTGTGCTAGTGCTGATACATCCCAAGGACATGGCAGTTGCAGGAATATCTTATTGGCCTTCACATACCAAGCCGCAAACTATCTTCATTCTTCCTCAAAAGGCCCTAGCTTTCTCTCTTAATTCTTGATAATCTATTAATCTCCTAGTTAGATTTGAGGTGACATCCTTCTATTCATGGTAGCTGACTTTAACCACCTTCAATTCTAAGTTTACCACATGGAGCTTTTGCAAAGCATCTTTTCTATCTGCAAACTCTTTTTCATACAATGCATAAGTGGTGGCTACTTGTTTTTCTGGCTTACTTTTGGGCTGACCGGCTATTAACATGGTAAGGTTGGCATATTTGAGGTTAGCCAATGCCATGTATTCCTTCAAATCTTCAATCTATAGGTCTTTGTTTTTCACTTTTGCCTGCCCAATGCATAACTATCCAAGATAGGTTGCTAGTTGGGATTTTGCACTGACATGGCTCCTATACCACCTTTAGTAATCTGGATTTCCTTTTCATTTATTTACTGATACATGCCTACTTGGTCGCAAAATTATTCCTTTAGCTTTTTATGTTTTATGGCCTCATTTTTCCATGTGCTAATTTTAGTTGCTAACTTTTGTTAAATAGTGTGGACCTCCTCCATTAAGAGGGTTCTATTTTCCCTGGCCAATTTGTTGATATCCTAGTTGACCCTCATTAGTTACTCCCTCAATTAATGAATGCTTTCTTCTAGAATATCCTATTGTAGTTTAATGGCAGTCAACTTGGAGTTTTCTGCAGCGAGCTTGTGATGTTCAATGCCTTTTTGTAAGCATGGAATTGTGCATCAGCAACAAAGGCATTCCAGACCATCATCTCTTTTTCTTGCTTAACAACTTTATTTTCTTCAATCAACTTGATCATCTACTCTATTCTAAATTTCTTAACTTGATCAAGTGCGATAAATTGAGTAGGATCTCATCTTTTGGCTCTCAGGGTAACCAACTCTTGTTGTAACCATTGCACCTCTACTTCTACGTGCTCCACCCAGGTCTCTACCTTGACCAATTTTCCTTTAGTGGCTATGAGGTCTGACTATGCTATAGTGGCATCACTGGGGATGTCAAATAAAGTAGTCATCACTTGCCCTATCTATAGCAATCAATCTAATATGTTCTCATGTGTCGCAGGAGTTATTGAAGTCCCAGTGAGCATTTGAGCATCTCTAGTCCTAGTTAGATCTATTCAGGGCACAACAAGCACATTGAATGATTCTTTAATGTGGTCTATAATCACTTAGATTGCACCTGTCACATCTTGATGCTACATTACCATAACTATAGCACCTTCTCCTATCTCGAGCATCACTTGGAAGGATGTGGCATTTCCAAAGATTTTTCTGGACCACAAGGATACTCCTCCTGATTACAGTGAGATCTACTTTCTTGTCATATCAGTTGAAACGGTGGGTTGTACCTCATCCAAAACTTTGAAGAGGCTTAATTCTTCCCTACTTCCCTAGCTAAGTGTCTCAACAATTTTCTGTAGGTGGCTCATTAAGGGTTTGTAGTCTTGTGATGGTCGTAATGGTAGAGCTTGTATTTCAAGGCACTATTTAGGCTCTTGTTCTGCTTCTTTTTCTAGTTTAGCTTCCTTCTCTAGTTCTTGTTCTTCACTAAGGTCTTTTCTTGGTGCTACAGGTTTGAGCAACTCTATGAATGAAGCATTCTGAGCCTTCCTGGGAACATCATTTGTGTACCCTAGGATTCCAACATTCTTGCATAACATTCTAATTAGGTAAGGAAATGGGAGTGTTGGCTTCCCTGCCTTTCTCTCCCCAAACCGCCTTTGGATCTCTATGTAATATAACAAGGGAAGGTTGGCTACGTACTTGCCCATTAGGATGGCACTTCCTTTGGCTGCATAGGTGGAGATTTGATTGAGCCATTTAGTGGGAAATAGATGATATGTCCCTATTTTAAAATACGTTCTCTTCTCTAGAGTCAATTCATTAAATGTTTTTTCATCCTTGTCGTATGCCTATCTTAGCCACAACTTACTTATGTCAGGGACAAATCTTGTAGACAAATGGGCTAACTTAGCCCCTTCATTTGGCATCTTCAAATCTTTAGTGATTACTTTAACTAAGAAATCAAAATTGACTCCACAAATTCTAACTATGGTACCTTCCTCCTTATTATGCTAGAATCAATATGTTTCTCCAAGTAACCACTCACCATTGACTGAAAGAATAGGCCACAAAGGGGATGCCTGAGTTGTGTCTGAACTACTTCTAGAGAAAACTCCATAAATGGACCGAAGTTCATCTCCACGATGATCATGGTTAACATGGATTTTTCTTGAATGGCCTCAAGGCATTCCGAGGACAACGTGAGACATTATCCTTACATGGGGGCCTATGGTTCTACAACCTCTTCTTAGACTAATTATCCTATGATAAGAGCCTCTTGATGAATGTTAAATGATTGGGCTTCCCTTTTCTTATGCTCCACATGTTCACCTTGTTGGCCTCAGCCACCTTGTAGGTGCTTGGCTATTCGCTATGAAGGTTCTCCTTATGATCCTCTTTTTGGTGCCATCTGCAATCAAGCAAGGTTATGTTCTTCATCATTAAGTACTTTATACCTTACTCATTACCTTAGTTTATTAAGTTCTTAGTTCATATGACTTTAGAGTTATAAACATTTTTAGGAAAAATCCCCAAAAAGTGTTTATCATCTTCTACGACCCTTTGCAATTGGTTTCTTTTTCCTTATGTGTGGCTTATTATAATAGTTATGGTCCCTTAGGTGGAAAAATTAAGGTTTCTAGCATTACCATGATTAATTTTTTAGTATGACACTTATGGTTTTTAACGTTCTTACCCTTATAATATCCTTTAGGCAATAGCAAATTCTGGAAAAGTGATGCAAGTTTCTCATGCAAGCACCCCCCACGACTAATGGGAACACTCCAGGTTCAAATAGGTTTAAACAATATGGAAAATGAAGCAATAAAGAGCCAAATATCACAAGTTGTAGTTGGTTGCACAGAGCTCTAGGTCACAAGAAAAAATTTGAAAAATTCTCCTAGCTACAAATGTTGAGAATGAAGTTTGGACACCATGGAGGTCATATCTATAGGTTTTGTGTGACCCAATATCAGGTATCCAACGTCATGTCCCACCTGATATCAGGTACTCGATATCAAGGTCCATGAATAAGCATCTCATGGGGGTACTAAGCATAAGAAATGAAGCTCTAGGGTTTGTTTGAAGATTTTAGGTTAGGTCCATAGTTCTATAGTAAATAGGAAAGCTTATAAAGTCATCAGAAGTGTGAGAAGGTGGAGTCACTGACATGAAAAGCTTTGGAAGAAGCATGAAAAAAGGCATTGAAATCAAGGTTGTGGATGGATCAAGTTACATGAGAAGGAAAACTATGAAATTTAACAATTATGCTCTTGGAAGGTTAAGAATGATGTGGTTGTATCAAGCAAGTACAAGTCACAAAAATTACACAAGTGGGTCCTCCCCAAAGTAGGCTTCAATCCATAATGCCCTTATGTAACCACACCTAAAAATGTCTATAGGCATTAAAGGGGTTGAATGCAATGCCTACCTATGCAACAAAACACACATTTCAAAACCACCAATTTGAGATAATAACTCTATGTTACACAAAACCACAAGTTAAGATTAAATGAATAGCGAGATGAGATGGACTATCAAAAGGACTTCAGAAATTGGGACATGAGGTGTCTTACCATGGGCACAATGAATCCTTGTGTGTCATTAATGGCTAAATAATCATGAGTCCGTCTTTCCAAGATTCAAACCACATTTCAATGACATCACATTGTTTCATCACATTGACGAATAACCATAAGATTATCATAGTTGCAAGGAGTAACATCACTTGGTGTTTTTTCCCAGGAAGTAGCTTATTTATGGCACACCTTTTTTTATGAAAGTTCTGAGATGCTACCAACCTTCAAGCATGGGTACATGTCTTTCTAGTGGAACCCGCAAAATTTATTCAATTCCTTTTTATGGTACTCTTCCTCCCATTTTTCGTGAGATCTCCAAGGATATAATTATAACCTCAACAACATGATAGAACATACAAAAGTGGCCAAAGAGAATCGACAAATCCCCTTGATGTCACACCCCTTACATTCTACCTTGGTTCTGCACTCTTCTACCTAGAAACAATGATTATGGATTTATTTTTAGGTTGGATGATGAAAAAGAATATCATTATGACCTAAGCAAGAACCTCTTATTAATGGAATGAGTGGATGGATGACATGGTCTTACTATCCAAATAATCAATGCCTTATGACTCAACAACATAGAGAAAACCTCACCTCAATGGATGATGAGTGGTGAGGTATGCCTATGCCCAACAATATGAATCACAAAGCATTCATGCGCGATCTAGTCAAATTCCATGAACTTTATAGTTTTCGACACACTAGCCTTCTAGGAAGTGAACCTTGCATTAAGGTTGTTGATTTTCTTCCCAATTACACTTGTGACATACATTAGTATGGTTAAGTGTAATTGAGGCATCTAATTTTTATGATTTTGTATTTTATGATTTTGGTGTTTAAAGAGAGATAAAGTAATTTGATTAACTAATTTAATTTAACTAATTAACACATAAGCAACTATTCCCACTTTCTACACACATCCTAAACCCATGTATCCATTGTTGGATTACCAAGTGCTACACTACTGGGCGTACCAAGTAATAACATTGTTAGGATTACCAAGTAAATATGTGTTACACTCGAAGCCGTCGTACTTATGTGTTTAATCTATCTAGCTTATCTTACTTAATTACTTCATTAGCTTAACTATGGGAAAACATTGAATAAATAATAGAAAACATTAAATGCATAATTGAAACATTTAAGTTATCCAAAATGCTACAAGATTTATCAAAAAGTTCATCTTTATTGTCACACACATTGTCATGCTTAGGTACAACAATGCTCAAATAAAGACCCATACACTCAATGACTCCTACTGTAAGCACTTAAGAAAAATATTCTATCTTTCAAATAAACAAACTGCAAGAGCTTTGCTACTACTTTGAAAATTGATGCCATAAATGCAACTGGTGAGCATGTATTTATAGACTAGGACAAACCCCTATGTCGAAAGGGCCATGTTGACACAATAGACTTCATCGACGGGGCCTACTTGATGTAACAAACTACATTGACAAGGCCTAATCAACCCGATAGACTACTTTGACGTGGCCTAGTTAACGTGATAGACCAAAACTCATGATACCTACATGACTAAATGAAAACTCATCCTCGATTTTTTTACAAAATTGGAAAGGTATGGGATTATTGACTGGTTTTCAACATAACAAAACAAAACAACATAGACATAACAGTACTAAGTGCCTAGTGTATGGACCAAAACATTACAAAAATTACAATGCTCATGACACAAAATTAAACCCCATGACATGATTCTTCAAAATTGGACAACATGATCTTTGATGATGTGAATTTGGTGGAGAAGGTTAGATAGTCCAAGGCAATGGTGGCTCCTAAGGCTCTAAAGGACCTTCATTGGCTTCAGGCACATGTAGTGGCCGACGAGGTTGTGGTTGTCCTGCGATTGCTATGACTTCAAGTGAAAAGTGAAAAGCATCTAGTAATGCCTTCGTTTTCTCTTCTTTACTCCTAGGATTATTCATGGTCCACGTAGCTTCGTCGATGTGGGCTAGGGTTGGAACATCCCAAAGACAAGGCAAAATAAGAAATAACTAATTAACATTGATAACCCGGGCCAAAAATTTCTTGCACTTGGTGTTGAATGCTCAAAGTGTGTCTTACAACACCTAGTATTCATTCATTTGTTTAGCCAAGTTCTCTATGACTAGTCTTTAATTAGTGAATTTTACCTTGAGAACCTTGAGCTCAGCATTTGCCACTGCAAGTTTTTGCTTAGTGCCTTTATGAGTCTTGAACTTGGCCTCATACAATAAGTATGAGCTAGCCACTTACTTCTCAAGCTTAGACCATTGTTTTTTAGCAATTAGCATTGCTAAATTTTCATAGTGGAGGTTGGACAACTCCATGTATTCCATCATCTCTTCAATCTGCAACACCTTCATGTGGATTTTTGCTTTGTTGTACGTATCAACCCCATTGATGATGGGTTTCCACATTTCTCTACCTTATTGGAGTTGCTAGAGAACCTCATTAACCTTTGCCTTCACCAGTTGGATATGCTTTTAATTTACCTCCTTCTATAGGCCAACCTAGTCTTTCTAATGATTTTTACCTTTTTCAAATTTTAGACCCTCATTTTTCTAAGCAACAATATCGATGGTCAATTTCTAGCATAAGATGCAAACCTCCTCCATGGAGAGATTATGATTCTCCACTACCAATCTCCTCAATTCAACATTTTCCTTGGAAAGTTGCTCCTATTGTTGATGGATAAATTCAACATTTTCCTTGGCAAGTTGTATTAACATTCCATAGGTGATGATTTTTTTCAATCAAGGACTCATTTTCCTAGCACATCTGAATCAATTCCTTCTGTGCTACATGAGTTTTAGCTTCTACTATTAACTAATTGAATACCACCATTACCATTTCTCTCTCAACCTGCTTTAGCTATTCTTGAAGTTGCTGAAAAGTTTCATCTTGTGTCAATGTAAGGTTGATAAAAGTAGGGTCAACAATTTGGGCATGTAACTTGACAACTTCTACAGCCAAGCTTTGATTGTCTGCTTAAGTCATTTCAAGTTGCCCTTCTAAGATGAGGCACCTACCCTTTGCCTCTAGCAACTCCATCTAGGTTGCAATGATGATATCTGAAAAGTCAAAAATATCCAAAATCGGTTGCCCGGTTCCCACTAGTTGGTCCAATAGTTCTTCTTGTTGGGTTGCATTTAATTGCCTACTAATTATTCCTATAGATGCCTACACATCTCTTAGTGTAGAAACATCTAGTTCAAGTGTCGTAGGTGCATTTAACGCCTTAGCAACTTGATCAGCACCAATCTCTACAGCTGTCTCTTACCCCTAGTTTGCATCACCAATACAATTGCCTCCTCACCCTCCTCCAAGTGAACCAAAAAGGATGTAACATTCCCAGAGATTTCTAGAAATAGATGATGCTGAAAGAGAGACACTGTCACCTCTCGGGCACTTGAATTTGACCTCGAAGGCAATCACGTTCATTAGGTAAACAACATTGATCCACCTCCCTCCATTTTGCTGATTATACGAGCCACTTCTTTGAGGTGACTCATGGTCATTCTGTACACAAATGAATCTCCACCACTAGTTCCTTCCTGATGCTCTCATTATTGCAAGAGCTACTCTTGAAATTTTTTACATGCATTCAACCACACTGTGGAACTTTAGTGTTTGCTCATGAGTAGGTGGTGGAGGTGGTTGTTGCTTCTCCTCTTCTATGGTCATGGTAGGCATCTTATCCTTCATCATCTTGACCCACAAAGCATTAGGAGCATTCCTAAGTATATCATTTATGTAGTTGACTATTCCTACCCTTTTTCATAATTTCTTGATTAGGCAAGGAAAAGGCAAGATCTTTCTTCCATGTTCATTCTCCTTGAAGTGCTTCTCTATTTCTTGAAAGATTAGTTGTGGAAGATTTGCTAGAAATTTTTTTCTTAGAGCAATGCATGCTCGAGTAGCAAAGGTTGTCACCTTACTGGACCTCACCATTGGATTGAGGTGATAAGCTGCTATCTTAAAATAGACTTGCTCCACCAGTGTGAGCACACCAAAATCCTTGTGGTCAACCCTATAACACTGTTGAGTCCATTTCTTCTTTGCTCTAGGATCAGCTTATATTGATAGCTCTACCAATTTTTTCTTACATCAAGCAACCCAAGGACCTACATAATGGCTTCTACTAAGTAGGATACTTGAATATCCTTGACTTTCATAGTGGCTTCTGCTCTCCTATTATTCTAGAAGAGATGCATTTCTTCCATATACCACTCCCCACTAGAAGTGATGACTGGCCACATGGGAGAGGCTTGCAATTAAGCTCTAACATCTTCTAGAGCTTGTTCAAGGAATGGCCAAAAGTTCAATTCTTGAAGAACTAAGCATTGAATTTTAGAGGTTTCGATTATGTCAAGGCAAGCCTGTGTAAGTGTAACTTCCAATCTGGGTATAGGGCCTACTGCCTCACCTCACTGTGAGTGTTCTGATATAACTTCTTCTTTGGGAATATGTCAGATAAATTCCACCTTGACCTCATCTCTGAGGGGTCCTGTTGCATGGGTTACCTCAGCCTATTCTTGGCCATGTTCTTGGTGGCCCCTTCCTCCTTTGGGTTATTTCTCCCATGGTTGCAATGGTTCTTCCTTCTGTGGTCTCTTTGGTTTTGATGCCATCTATGATCACACATAACAATGAATTAGTAATTATTATGTAACTCAAAATGATTGAAATACCTTATCTCATAGGGAGGTTACATTTGGCTAGGGTGTGATTATGGCTAGATGGATTTAATATTTAATTAATAATTTAATCTTTGGTTTTCCGAAGTTGTTGGAAGGCTTAAATTCTTAAAAATTCATAATTTAATAGCATTTTACATCTTAACCCTTTGGAGGAGATAGGAAAAAATTCAAAAAATATTTGTCAAAACCTTGGGGTTTGCTACCCCCGTGACTAAGAGCTTACATCCAATAACTACAAGGTTGAAAAATGGGGTGATTCAAATAAATAGTGTGAGAGTTATAGTTTTGAGAAGGTTTTGCACTCTAAAATTTACAAAAATTCCTTGGATGTTATGAACCAAATGTGAAAAATCCAAAGTGTTCAATGGTATTTATACTATTTTTGCATTGCGTCGATGAGGCCTAGTCAATGTAGCCTATTGTGTTGATGGGGCCTCGTCAATGTAGTTATTGATCATTGTTGACTTTCGTTGCCTTGGTCAAAACTTGAAAATCACAAAAATATTTTGAAAAAAATTAGGATCAAATGGAAGCCCAAATAGCCACGAACATGATGAAAATGTGAGAAGAGGCTGTTGAAGTTCCAAAAATTAAGAAAATTAGAAAAAATGGTAAAATGGGATGGAAAATGGAAGTTCAAGGAGTACAAAGTGGTTTGCACAATGGAATATGTGAAAGATACAATTGTAACAATGTTGAAGGTAAGGGACTTAACTAACTGATGAGCGGAAAGGTATCCCTATGGTCAACTAGACGAATACGAGCATACACGCATGATCCAGTCAAATTCCAAGGACTGGGTGCTTATGCACCTTTACAGAACCTAGGCAGGTTAGTCAATCATTGTCTTCCCAAGCTTACTTGTATAGTGCAATTGTATGGTTAAGTAAACTTGAGGTATATGATTTTTATATATTTTCTAATGTTTT
>MNCI01001268.1:682357-716830 GCA_015680685.1 Gnetum montanum
CATAAGTCCCAAGGGTTCTTCATGTTTTGTGCCTAAGCCCATCTACAAGATGGCATAGTTGTTTCCTTTGCGAGTAACCATGGCCTAGGCAATGATGTAATAGTGCATAATATTGACCCATGGTAGCATCCAAGGGTTCATGTCCTCCTTGTTTCCATCCTTGGATTTGCTTTCGCAGGTTGGGCACTCGTGAGTACATATATACTTATCTTTGAATAATTCTAACATGGTACTCCATCAACGAATGGATTCCAATTCTAAGAATAGGTACCAACTTTCCACTTCCTTGATCAGTGTCCGTGGAAAAAACTTGAGTTTTTACTACTTGTTTTCTCTGTTTTACAAGGCACATGCATCATGAAATTCTTGCAAATGATTTTGAGAATTAGCGTTGTATCCCCCTTCAAATTGTGGGATATTGTTCATGTCCAATCTTTTGATCCTACTATCTTTTTGGTGCCTTGTTGGGATTTTAACAGCCTCAGTTATATCTAGCATACTTTGGGTAGTGAGTAGGAGTTCATTGTGATCGTACTGTCTATGGTGTCTATGATGCCTATGTTATTCCCTACTCTCCCTAAGGTAGGTTCACCACCCTCATTTTCACCTATGACATACAGGACATTCTAAGACAACTTCCCCTTCATGGATTCATGATGTCTCTCCTATTGTAGATCCCTTTGACGTTGTGCTTCTATGGGTCGATACTCTCTCAAGTCATGACCATGCATAACGTACTCTACCTATAAATGTTGCATACCAATTCGTGTGAGAGCACGAAGAAGCATGCCCAGGACTAAGCAATTGGGAGGTAACACTATGTTACCTTCTAAATCATACCAACGTAGTTGTTCATCCTAGTGGATGATAAAGGTAAAATACTTATTGGGATAAACATATACCACATGAAACTGTTGAGGGATTGGTGGATTATCATGTGTACTACGCCTCCGATTGTTCTCTATATCAAACCTAGATGGTGAAACACTCTTGTAAGAAGAAGGAGACATAATTTTCTCTTTAGTATGCAATACTTTTCATTTGACTAATTGTAAGATAACCAACCCTAAGGGTTCATTCCAATTATGTGAAGATTTCCTAAGTTCTAGCTAGCACACAAACAACAAAGTCCCCAGCAATAGCACCAATGATGAGCGACAAGGTATTTCTACATTCAACCATCCAAATATAAGCATACACACATGATCTAGTCAAATTCCAAGGACTAGGTGCTTATGACCCTTTACAGAACCTGGGGGGTTAGTCAATTTTTGTCTTCTCAAGCTTACTGATACAGCGCAATTGTATGGTTAAGTAAACTTGAGCTATATGATTTTTATATATTTTCTAATGTTTTATGTCTTGGTGCTACAAAGGAAGAAGTGAACTAATTAAGTAACTAATTCAATTTAACTAATCTACTATACTCTAACTAGTCCTAACACCAGCATCCATTCCCACTTGTTGTACACATCCTGAACTAGTGCAACACTACTAAGATTACCAAACGCTAATCATTACTAGGTTACCAAGTGTTCCACGCATGCTCGAAGTGGTCGTACTGAGTATGCTTACTTGGGAGAGTTGACAAGGTGAGAGAGAGAGAACATTAATTAAGGATAGCATTAAACAACTATAAATAACATTAAATAAGCTATTCTGAATGCTACAAGATTTATCACAAAGTTCATCTTTATTTCCAACCACAAGGTGTGCTTACGTACATAATGCTTGAATAAGGATTCGTTCGCTTTATGACTCCTACTATGGGCACTTAGAAATAATTCTAACTCTAAGAAAGGAAGAAGGAAAGAGTTCGAGTAAGGAACTAAGACTAATTAACTAACTATTTCCAAACCAAGTGTGCCTACCTCTTATTTATAGGCGATAAGACAGGCCCTAATATCAGATGTCTAATATCGCTTGGAAGGCTCTGATATCATGTACTCAATATCACAGATGTGATATCGTGGCCCCAATATTGCAACTCATTACTAACCAAACCAAGAGACATGCAAGTGGGTCCTTCCCATTGTAGGCATCTATCCTTGTTGCCCTTGCATAACCCCAACTAAGAAGTCTATGGGCCCCATAGTTGATTAATGATCATGAAAAGTTAAGGACCAACCAAAAAGAATCTATCCAAGAATTCCAACATGTCAAACTAAGACCTCAAGCATAACATAGAAACTGGTAATGAGGTGAGTTATGCCAACATGAATGGATGACTGAGAAGGCAGGATGAAATCTTGAATTAAGGTTGTAAGAAGTCCCTTGTAAAATATGTGTTTAAAATAACCTAAGAAGAACCATCCTTAGTCCAAATCAAAACCAACCTCTTTCAATGACTTTGCATCACCACTCTAAGATCGATCTAATTACCCAAGACACGAGAGTGCTCCCATAAAATAACCACTATTTTAAAAAGAGAAGAAAAGAGAAGTAGGAAGTGAGAGAGGGGGGAACTTAGTTAGAGGGGATCTTCAAGCATGGGTGCATGTCTTTCTAGTCTCATAACTAGTGCTTATAGCCCATTTATTTGTCTAAGGGGTGTGCTTTAAATTTCCATCATGTTTTCTTTTTCTTTTTCTTTTTTGAAATGGGAACCACACCATGCACAGACTTATTTGTTTATTGTGTCTAAAGGGTGTGCTTTGAATTCTCATCATTTTTTTTCTTTCTTCTCTCTTTTTTTTGGGATGGAAACCACATCATGCAAAGACATTATTTATCTTCCTATTAGTGGTTGGAATGGAACGTTAAGAAGTTCATGAAAAACACCCAAGCACTCAAGTAAGATAAAGAGTACTAAGAATATTGAGTCCCCTTGAAGTCACACCCTCTACAAACCTTTGAATCTTTCCCAATTCAGAAACTACCAAGGTCATCAATTGATTAAAAGTTTCTTTAATGGAAGAGATCCCAAACTTCCAAAACAAGAAAAACCATATAGTTTATTGGATGGGCAGATGATGTGGACTCACTACTTGTTCCATGAAAAATAAACCATGTCATAGTCATCAAACATTAAAATTCAAAAATAGAAACTAGACATCAATAATCACAACATTAAGCACAAACTATCATTAGTAAACAGCAATAGTGGCACTGTGTCCTATGGTAATAAAGCACTTTTATTAACAAAAATAATGAAAAGTCACACTTAAACAAAAAAAAAAACAAAGTAAAATATATGAGAAACAATAAAATAATCAAGAAAGGTTGAAAGATACTAATGGTGGTGCAAAATTGGGAAAAATATGAAAATCAAAAATTTGTAAAATAAATAACTTGTAAAATCAAAAATGTGGAAAAAAAAGTACAAAAACTAAGAAGCCATATGGATCATTAGCACAGATGGTCATCTCCATTATGACTAAGTTGGAAGGAGGAGATCCAAAAAATGGAACATGGTTGTCCATTCATCAAGGTGGTAGTTGCACTGGCTTTTCTTGGCTCTAGGAAAGTTTCACTTGCTGGATGTTGACCAACTACTTTTTATTTGGGCTCTTAGGTTTATAGATTAACATGGTCCCAGAGGAAAGGTTTGATCAATCATATAAGGTCCCTCCCACAATGTTTGGAATTTGGTCTTCTAGGGTACATGTGTTGGATTCCAATACAGAACCTTATCTCCTAGTTGAAGTTTACCTTTCATATTCTCAGGTCATGATGTTGCTGATTGAATGCCTTCTGCATCTCATTCAAATATAGGGCCACCAATTGATTTTCATCTAGCACATTTAGGTTGATCAATCTTTCTTTCTATTCTAGACTTAGGTCAAGATCCATATCATTGGTTGTTGATAGTGTACAAACCTCTAACTAAATCAGGAGTATTGGAAGTTCTCTATACACTAACTCATAGGAAGAGTAGCTAATAGGGAGTTTCCATGTTAAGTGATAGGCCCAGAGGACATCATTGAGTTTGGTGCTCTAATTTCTTCTATATTTGCTTATGGTTCTTGTTAAAACCTTTGTGATCTCTCAGTTAGTTACCTCTGCTTGACCATTGGCTTTGGGGTGGTAGGGTGTTAATTTATGTTCAACCCCTAAGCATTGCATCAACTTTCTAAAAGTAACCTATCAAGTTACTGTTTGTCCCAACCACACCTATGACTGTGCCTTAACCACAATTCAATCCTAATAAGCTGAACGGAATTAAACTGTGCTTTCATGGATTTAACAAAATACCATGTGCACTATGGTCCATGTGCACAAATACTTTGTAGCCAAGCACATACTGTCTAAACTTTTCAAGAGCATACACCATGACCATTAGTTCTTTTTCCATCGTGGTGTAATTTAATTGTGCTCCCACAATGCTTTAGCTTGCATAGTGGATGTTGTATGGATGTTTTTTATCATCCAACTACATGAGCACTACTCCCAGGGCATAGTTAGATGCATTCATCATGATGTGGAATGGCCTAGACTAGCCTAGTGCTCATAGAATTGGTGTTTCTATGAGTTTCTCCTTTAACTATTAGAATTCATGTTCACATTCCTTGGTCTAAATAAAAGGTGCATCTTTCTTTGTAATCTCTACCAACAATTTTGTGATCTTAGAAAAATTCTCTATGAATTGCCAATAGTAGCCAATATGTCCAAGGAATGATATGACATCTTTGACTATCTCTAGTTGATGTGTAATTCCTTGGATGACCCTTATCTTTTCTAGGTCTACCTCAATCCTTTCTTGTGAAATTTGGTGCCCTAACATAATTCCTGCTTGGATCATGAGATGACTCTTCTACCAATTGAGCCGTAGGTTTATTTAAACACATCTCTTCAGTAGTTGCTCAAGGTGGTCCAAGGCTTGATCAAACATAGTTCCATAGATGGAGAAGTCATCCATGAAGACTTCCATATCACTATCAATTTGCTATTGGAAAATACTAGGGACCAAATGTTGAAATGTTGCAAGGGCATTATATAGATCAAATGGCATCTTACAATATGCAAAAGTCCCCTAGGGACTCATGAATGTTGTCTTAACCTAATCTTCTAGCACAATTTGAATTTGATTATAGCCACTATAACCATCCAAGAAGCTGTAATAGCAATGCCCAGATATGGTATCCAACACTTGATCTACAAATGACAATGAAAAATGATCTTTATATGTTGCCATATTCAACAACCTAAAATCAATGCAGACCCACCACTTGCCACCTTTCTTTGGCACAATTATGATTGGGCTAACTCGTGCACTATCAGCAATGGGATAGATGAACCCTACCTTGAGGAGTTGCTCTATATCCTCCTTGATGATCTACTTTAATTTGGGGTTCAACCACCTCTATGGTTATCTTCTTGGCTTCATGGCAGGGTTGGTGTAAATGGGATATTGGCATATCCTTGGATCGATTCCTATCAGCTCAGGATATGACCAAGTAAAGGCTATTGACCATTTGTTAACCACCTTTAATACCTTTTCTTTTTGTTTAGGAGCAAGTTTGGCATTTATTATGACTAGTTTACCATTGTTTAAAAATACATATTTCATGCCAGTCAATAGAGTTTTCAGCTCTAGGGGCTCTTGGTTGAAGTTATCAACAATTTCCAATTCTTGCCAACAAGTATCATCATTTTCATCATCAAAGAGTTGGTGATGAACTTGCCCAAGTTCATCCATGCTTAATGTGCTGCTATCTGAGTCAACTATCAACCACTAGATGTCCTCTTGTTTTGTGGCTGCTGCATATAGACACCTTTGAATATATGTTTCTTGTGCACATTGATTGCATGCTTTGATGTACATTCTTTTGATGGACCAAATCTTTTGGACACAATTGCACCCATTATCACTGTACATGATGCATGGAATATGCTTCTTCTCTAGCTTTCCAAATTCATTTTCCTTGGAGATTTCCAAGGAGAGGTCCCTTATGCCCATATGTGTGTAGACTATGCTTAACCAAGCCTTTTCCATAATGATGGAGAAGTCACCTTTGTAGTTTTCAACCTTGATTACCATAAAATCAACAAGATAGGACCACCCACTTACTGTGGTCACAATGTCCTCTGCTAATCCTAAGGGAATAGTGATTCACTAGTCTACCAATTTCAAATGGATATTGCTCTTCTAGAGAGGTGGTAGATTCCAAGCCTTGTACATGTCATGAGAGATGAGATTAACACCAGAACTAGAATCAAGAAGAGCCTTGCATGGCTCATGTCCAATGATCTACAAGTAAATGAGAGAACTTCTTGGGATAGATCTTTTCATGAGAAGATTACCAACCTTGATACAATCGAAAACATCATAAGTTAGCATCATAGTGCAGATCTAAGGCAATGTTTAATTTGAAGGGCATTTCAAGGTATTTGATGCAAAGGATGAGGGTACTAGAGATGCAGGGTAATCAACCATACTAGGTTGTGAGGGTTGGAGAGGACTATTGGATCAAAATAAGGGTCTTTTTCTAGATTGATTATCCAAACCACTCAACTGGAAAGTTAGCTGTGAATTTACAACCCTCGTAGCATTTTGTTGTTGTGGCTATGGAGGAATCTCACCCTGCATGGACAAAGCAGGGGTAACTAGGTTAATGGTGGAGGTGTATGTGTAGATGGATGTAAAGGATGTATGGATATGCATTTTATCCTTGAGTACATGGTGAATGTGTTTAGTGGTCCTCTGGAGGGTAATAGTGATGCTAAAATGAGGCATGGCTTGCAGAACTTCTTAGAGAGATGGGTTGTTGAATGTAGTACCCATATGGATCTGGTTGATAATAAGGGTACTGCTACCTTGGTGGTGGCATTCCCCATGATTATGGTTGATGCCACTATTGGTATTGTTCATATGATTGTGGTGGATCTCCACTTGGGTAGTAAGCTTGTTATTGTTGGTGGAACTATCTTGGATTGCCTTGCAAATAAGGCAATCATCTGGGTGCTTGCCTATGTGCTAGTTGAGGATTCAATGCATACACCCTAGACTCTCGTAAGTCTAAAACCACAAGGAAACACCCCTTTTGATGTTCATATTGACAGGTGTTACAACCAACATCATCTTCAAAGTCTATCTCCACAACTTCCTCAATAGTAATAATTTTGCCCTTACCTCTCTAGTAGGCACATTCAGCTTCTTTTCACCTCCTGCGATTATGATCACTATTTTACTCTTTGGATTCTTCAGTAATCTCTATAATAGTTTGGAATTTTTCATCCAAAGAGTCCCATAATTTATCAACCTTTGCTAAAATATCAAAAACAGATTTTTGGATGGGCAAGGTCTTCTTATTCACCACTTTATTAAGTGATGACTCCTCCCCATCACAAAATTGGACCTCCCATTTCCTAATGGAAGGGTCCCTATTATACTCTTCCTCACTTTCCCTTTTTCACAACTCACCTTCTTCTTTTGCTACCTACTCAATCAATCTTAGAATGTGATGAGCTCTTAGTTTAGACAATCTTTCGTAGGCATACACCCTAAGAGTTGTTCTAGTTTTTTCTTTGAGCCCATCTATGATGTGGTGAACTTGTTCCCTTTGAGAATAACCATGGCCAAGGCATTAGTGTGAGAGTGAATAGTATTTACCCATGGCAGCATCCAATGGTTCATGTGTTCCCTATTTCTAGCCTTGGATTTGCCTTCTCAAATTAGACACTCTGGAGTACATCCAATATTTGTCATTAAATAGCTTTAACATGGTACTCCATCAATGAATGGATTCTAGTTCTAAGGACTAATACCAGCTCTCAACTTCCTTAATGAGTGTCCTAGGGAAAAGCTTGAGCTTCCACTAGTCATTTTCAATCTTTTGTAAGGCACAGGCATCATGGAAAAGTTTTAGATGATTCTATAGATCAAAATTGTATCTCCCTCAAATCATGGAATATTATTCATGGCTAAGCACTTGATTTGACTATCTTTCATATGCTTGGTTGGAATTTTAACTACCTCAACAATGATAAGCATACTTCTACTAACCAACAGAGGTTCCTCATCATGATTTTGTCGATGATGTTAATGATGGTTCCTACCACCTCTACATTATTAATGGCCTTAACGATCATTGTTGTCTCATTGATCACCTTCACTACGATTATTTTGATGATAGCTTCTATGAGAACCAGTAGATGAAGAGGAATGTTCAAAATTGGATGAAGAGGATGGAGAGGAAGGTGGACCATCACTGCTGCCATGATGTCCACCATCGCATTTTCACTCATTACAACCACCATCCTTAGATCCCTTGCTATTGTGATGTTTACTCGAGTCCCTACCCGAACTGTCACTTTTTCCTGAACCTGGTTTATGAATAGTTGATCATAGATTCAAGGTCATGTCCTCATTACCAACAATAGGGGGTGGAGAATCTTCAAGCTAAGAATGTTTGAAGGGAGGATCCTCACTCTCATCTTGATCTAGTAGGAACAAGGGATTAGTGAAATGTTTCCCCTTTGTAACCTCATGATGCTTCTCCTAACGTTAATCTCACTTGTGTTGTGTTTTAGTGGGATAGTAGTCTTGACTGTCATAACCACTCACAACATATTCCTTGTGAATATATGGAATGCCCAACTTATTAAGAGTTTGAAATAACATCCCAAATATAGATTGATCGAGAGGCAAGACAATGTTGCCCTCCATATCACACCATCACAACTATTCATCCTAATGCAGGATGAAGGTGAAGTCTAGTACATACTCATCTAGATGAGTATATACCACTTTGCACAACTGTGGGACTAGCGGTTTGACATCTTCATGCTTGTGAGAAGAAGACATTTTGCAAAATGAATAAAATTATTGGTGTGCTTAGTAGTTATCTGTATTGTGAGAGTGATGTTAACCTTGAGTTCATCCAACAATATTAATAATATTTAGTAATCCTAGATAGCACATGTTTAACAAAAAAAGTCTCTGACAATGACACAAATGATGAGTGACAAGGTACCCCTACGTCCAACCATATGAATCACAAAGCATTCATGCATGATCTGGTCAAATTCCATGGACTTTATAGTATCTAGTGCACTAGTCTTCCAGAAAGTGAACCTTGCATTAAGGTCATTCGTTGTCCTCCCAATTACACTTGTGACGTACATTAGTATGGTTAAGTGTAATTGAGGCATCTAATTTTTATCATTTTTTATTTTATGGATTTGGTGTTTAAAGAGAGATAAAGTAATTGGATTAACTAATTTAATTTAACTAATTAACTAGTATCTAAGCAATTCTAACATAAGTAGCCAGTCCCACTTTCCGCACATGTCCTAAACCCACATAGCCACTACTGGGTTACTAAGCGCTACACTACTAGGCGTACCAAGTAATAACACTACTAGGATTACCAAGTGAATATGTGTTATGCACAAAGTGGTCTTACTTATGTGTTTAATCTATCTAGCTTATCTTGCTTAATTACTTTATTAACTTAACTATAAGAAAACATTAAATGCATTAATGAAACATTTAATCTATCTAGAATGCTACAAGGTTTATCAAGAAGTTTGCCTTTATTGCCACACACACTATCGTGCTCAAGTACAACAATGCTCAAATAAAGGTTAATATACTTAATGACTCCTACTATGGGCACTCATGAAAAATATTCTATCTTTCAAATAGAAAAACTACAAGAGCTCTACTACTACTTTGAAAATTGATGCCATAACTACAACTAGTAAGTATGTATTTATACACCAAGATAGATCCCTATGTCAATAGGTTCATGTCAACATAATAGACTGTGTTACTGAGGCCTCATCAATAGGGCCTAGTCAACAAGGCCTAGTCAATGTAACAAATTGTGTCGATGGGGTCTAGTTAATGTGACAAACTGAAACTCATCAATGGGCAACATGATCGTTTTATTCACAAGCGAGATTACCAACAAAGAATATGAAAACAAAAAAATAGAAAAAGTTGGAAGGAATCAAAAAAAGTGTAGCAAGAAATAAGAAAATGACTAAAAAAATTGTAAAATAAAAAGATGAAAAACACTTATGAATCCTGAAAATTAGAATGGGGAGTGTCCTCCACAACTAAACATTTGGCCATGACAAGGATTAATAAGCAAATAGATAGGATCCATGCATGTATAAAACATTGGTAACCATTTATTCCCTAACCACTAGGTGTCTGTTGTTGTTGTGATGGATGGGTAAACAAATTGTTGATTACACACCTAATTGTTAAATGGATGGTGGGTCAGGATATGAGGTGTGTTAACATGATGGATGTCTAGCCCATGATTACACCCTTGATCATGATATGGTACGCATGAATTTGTTGGTCTCCCCACACTTGTAGATTCTTTACTTGGGTTTGGAATTGGAGTAATGATAGATGATGGCCCTTGTGTAGGGTCAGAGGATGATGGTGGTGAAAATGAAGGCATTGCATCATATTGGCATTATGCTAGTTTGGATGATGTGGTAGATCCATGAGTCTTTTTCTTTGACTTACAGCCTTTCCTAAAGAAGGGACATTTCAGATGTGGCAATTGAGATCTACCAGTGTTAGCATGTCTATGCACATTTACAGCACAAGTGAGATTTGTTTGTTAATATTGTGGTGCCAAACCTTCCTATGTCCTTGGTGGTGGCATGTGATGAGGAGGAATATGAGAATATCAAGGGTAGGATGGATGGTAAGAGGCATGAGGTGGTAATCTCTCTAGGGATGCCATGGGTTTATGGTACTTAGGAGAGTGACAATGGCAATTTGAAGTAGAGGACATACAACTAGTTGGAGAAACATGGTGTTGAACATAATGTCCATGCAATTTCAATGGATAGGAAGGATAGGGCTGATTTGATGGTGGCCTCACCCACAACTATGGTTGTTTCCTCTGTGGCTAGTGACAGTGTTGAGGCTAGTAATAAGTCCCCCTAGGATGGTATGGTTAGTTGTGGGGCTATCTATAATTACCTTGTGGAAGAGGAAATCTCCTAAGCATGTGCTTCTATACAAACTTCGAATTTAAGCCACCTACCCAATACTCATGTAGATGTAACAAGACTGGTAATGACCCTTCTTATGGTCATATATGCAAATGTCGCATCCATTAGCTCCATTTGTGGTTGAGTCTATAGCCTTACTTTCATCAACCATTTTTCTTGTTTGCTAAAAAGTGTTCCTAGTTATTTCTTGGTTCTATATCCTTTGTTTATTATGATTTCTTGGCTTTTTTTGCATGATCCTTTCCTCAATCATCTTAATGAGAGTTGTAACATTTTCATATATCCATTTTAACATCCTATTAAAGTTTGCTTCAAGTTCATTAATAAACTTCTGTATCAGCAAGGTTTGTTGCAGTATTGAGAGCAGAGCAGTTTCTTTCTCCTTACCAGACATATGGACCTCTTTCTATTGAATAGTTGGGTCCCACTTATATTTCTTGACGTTCTCCCATTTGCATATCTCTCCTTCTTCTTTTGCCACATGTTCGATTAGTTCTCAGATATGATGGGCTTGTAGCTTGTCTAATTGACCTAGGGCATACATCCCAAGGATCTCACCCATTTCATTACGAAGCCCATCTATGATGTGGAATAGTTGCCTTTCCTCAGAGAAACCATGGCCCAAGCATCTATTCAGTAGAGAATAATATCTATCTAAGGCCATGTCCAAGGGTTCATGTTGTTCTTATTACCACCCTTGGATCTATTTCCTCAAGTTGGACACCCTCACATAGGTTTGGTATTTCTTGTTAAAGAGTTCCAGCATTGTGGACCATCATCAAATTGAATTTGATTTTAACAAATCTATACCACACTTCAGCTCTATCAATTAGCATCCTAGGAAAGAGCTTAAGCTTTTGCCATCCAATTTTAATGTTGTAGAAAGCACAAGCATCATGGAAGGCCTGTAAATGATGTTGTGGATCTGAATCATAGCCTCCTACAAATTTAGGAATATTATTCATATTAAGCTAGGGTAGGCGACTCTCTTTGTAATGCCTATGAGATATCTTAACTACCTTTGCGATCTACATTAGGCTCTTATTGGCCAACAAGGGTTCATCGTCATCAAACAAGTTGTGATGAAATTTTCTATTTAGTTTATTGTGATCATTTTGTTTACGTTCATGTTCATGCCTATCAATGTTCCTGCAGGTTCAATTTTTGTTTCTATTCTGATCCTTTAGCGGAGCTTTATCTTCACACCTACATTCATCTTCATTAGAACTAGACATTGAAAGGAAAGAGGAAGATAAGGTACTAGAAGAATTGCCATGGTTTTTATGGTGTTTCCTAGGGTCCTTTGATTTATAGTTTCTTGGTTTCAAGGAGGCCTTAGGCCTTAGGCCTCCCCTAGTTCAAGACTTATGTCATCTCCTCCAACATTTTCTACTTACGTCATCTCCTCCAACATTTTCTGCCTTAGGTAAATGTATTCTTTTAATTGTCATTAGTGTAATGACTGAAAACATTGGTGGCTGAAATCACTAAGGGGTTGATGGATGCATAGCCTTAACCCTACTTCCACACAAGGGCCTTATCAAAAACAAAGGTGGAGCACCCTAGACAATCTTATCGATCGAACAGGGACTTTGCCAGTTATAGCTGGGGTGGTGGCTACAAACGAGGGGTGGTGTGGTTAGCCGAAATGCCAATGTGAATGGGTGTAAATGGTGCTAAGTGTTGAGCATTCTCCACAACAAGTACAAAGTGTAGTCATGAGATGGAGACAAGTGTAGTCAAGGGTTTCAACCAAAATCAGGGTGCTAACCCATTAGGACTACCACCCGAGCTTAGTACGATGTGATTACACATGGAAAATTTGAAAAAATGTAGAAAAATGTAAAGGAAATTCAAGAAATAGGAGAGAGAAATGAAACACTACCCCAAATGGAAGTATAGTTAACTCTAAAAAGGGTTCAAAAGGTATGCAATGTACAATAGGCATAGTGGAGAGCGTAGTCATAGTCTCAATGGTGTTAGGCTATGAAGTCTAGCACTCACCATGGTGTATCGTGCTCGTTGGGTTAGTTGCCACGGTGTACCGTGTGGTGTTTTGCAAGGTTTCAATGGGGCTACAGTGATCTATGGTGTGCAACTCTACCTATCTACTAGTGTGTCTAGGCCTCGTTCATCCAAGAAGCTAAGTGTCGATGCCAAAATGCCCAAAATGCGAAATGAAAGTGCCAACCCCTTAAAATGTTAGGGTGCAGGGGTATTTATAGGGCTAGGGTTAGCTCAAAATGTAGATCAGGTGCCATGTGGTAGTGCAGTAGGTGGGATCACACTCTAGGGTAGTTGGGACTATGCTCATCCCAACTATGCTCTAGTGTTAGGCTTTGCGGTGTTGAGTGATGTCATTGCTCTGATGAAGTTTGTGAAGTCAAGAGACTATGACTACACTACCCAATTGCACTGAGAAGATTGTAATGTACCTAAAAATGCAAAATAATGCAACTTTTGGAGACTGCACTCTAGAGTGTAGTTACAATTTTTGGGTAAAAGGAAAGTGCAAAAAAGAAAATGCTACTGCTGGAGGTGCATTAGAGCTTATGTGAATGTTGATACTGAGGTGTGGAGGCCTTTGGAGGCTGTTCTTGCCATCTATGCTGACTACGCTCCAAAGTGTAGTCCCAAACTTAGGAAAAATTTGGTCAAAACAGGTAAAATATGGCTAAGTGTTGACTACGCTCCAAGGGAGGTTGACTACACTCCAGGGGAGGTTGACTATGCTCCCAAGTGTAGTGAGCGTAGCCTCAACACTTAGAGAAATTCATGCAAAATCTGGCTTCTAGAAGGACTACACTAACTATGCTCTAGAGCATAGTCAAGAGGTGTAGTCCCAACATTTAGAAAATTTTGCAAAATCTAGCATCCAAGGCACTCTAGAGCATAGTCAAGAGGTGTAGTCTTAACAGTTAGAAAATTCTACAAAATCTAGCATCTAGGGCTAACTACGCTTTAGAGCATAGTCCCAACAGTGAGAGCGTGGTCTTAACACTTAGAAAAATTTAAGCAAAGTGCCACTGTTTTGACACTTAGCCAAATTTTCAGTCAAGAGGCTGAAGCCAAAAATTTTGTGGTGTTTTAATTAGGGCAATCATGAACATAAGAAACCCCTACATAAGGTTGGTCACTCCAACTTTCCTCACCATGTATCTCATTAGTTCTCCAATGAATGTTTCTATTATATAGTGCATTATCGCTTCCTTGTAAAGAGACATTGTTGTTGGCTTATGGTGTGTGTGATTTAATATTTTCTGAAAGATATATCATTAATACCTTTACAGCAATCATGTATGATGTAACTAATCTAGATAACTAGCACCCTCCCCAGTAATGATGCCAATGATGAGTGGCGAGGTACCCCTACACCCAACCATATGAATCACAAATGTTCATGCATGATCCAAACGAATTGCATGGATGGGACTACTTGTGGTATCTAGATTGTTATGCTTTTATCATAGTTTTTTGTCTTCCCACTTGCACTAGTGGTAGCTTTGTCACGTATGATTTCATCCAAAGTGAGGTATATGATGTTATCTAATTCTATGCTGCTCCTAATGATGATAAAGAGATAAATTCACTAAGCTAATGAAAAATAGAAAATAAGATCTAAACTAGCCTATGTGTGATGAGTATCCATCCCCAATCATCCGTAAATGCCTTGGACTTCATATAACTACCACTGGAATTGCCAAGCATACATCACTAGGTGTGCCAAATGATACACTCCTCGATTACCAACTACTTACACTTAAGCGCTCATGATTAAGTCGTACTCATTCCACTTAACAACAGGAATAGCAAATAGCAATAAATGAAAACATTAGCTAAAGAAAATAGTAAATAATTAAATAATTAAAGCAATAGTAGTTCTAAGTGAATGTGGTAATGATGGAAGTAATCTCGATCTTTATTTCCAATCATGTAATGTGTCCAAGTACATCACACTCAAACAAAGGTGTCGTACAATTACAAACATCACATTGTAGGCATAAACTAGAAATAAAAGAGCTTAAACTTAGAAATCTAAGAAAGACTATTAAAAACTAAGAACTAAAACTATTTTTTCCCATCTCCCAACCATGCACCCAAGTGCTGTATTTATAGGCTAGCATGAAAGAGACAATATCGGATATCTAATATCAGGGCTGACCAATTCATGACTCATCAGTTATCTCCAAAAATAATAGTATAAGCATTTTCCTTCTCGTTTTCTTCTATAATAACCTTTTCAAATAGCAAATCTTTTACTTTACATGTATCTTTAGATAAGGTAACATCAAAATTTGAATCACAAATTTGACTAACACTAAGAATATTATGTTTTAGTCCTTCAACAAAAAAATACTTGATTAACATTAGGTTGACCCTTACCTTTGCCTCCAATTATACTAATGCCTTGATTTGAGCTTCAATGTTGTCTTTAATGGTGACAGTTCCATAATTTTGTTCTAAAAAGTGTAGAAATTGAGATTTATCTCCTGTCATATGTCTTGAATAGCTACTATCAATGTATCATATGCTTCTTTTAACAATAGAGAGTACAAATTATGCAATAATTCCTTGTTCATAGCTCTTTTCTTTTTACCTCCAAACTTTCATTTCCTATAATACTCCTTTTTTAGGATATTTTAAAAAAGTCCAAGTGTAGTGTTTTAACCACAACTATGTCCAATTTTCCCATAGTAGAAACAACTCATGTTTTTATATTTAACTGTGTTATTAAACCTGAGAGAATATTTCTTTGAATTTTCAAGACCTAGTGATGATGTTTTGATTCTTTGATCTTAACTTTTCTCTATCAATTGAATGTGTCTTTCAAGATTGAGCTTTTCATCTAACAATTTCTTGTTAGCTTACTCAACAAAACTTGTTAACTTTTGAGTCTGAGTTGTTAGGTTTGAGTTTTCTTTCTTGAGATACAAACAACCAGAATTAAGTGCTTCAACTTTCATTTCCTTATCATGCAAAATTTCTTTCATTTTAAAGCATAAATTTGAAAGGAAATAACCTCATTACAAAGTAATTCATACCTTTCTTCCAAAGTAATCTCATCTTCTTCAGCCTCACCATAAGATGTTAGGTCACTTTTCTCTTCTCATCTCATCTTGTATTGATGTTGGTAGTTCTTATGTCTTTACTAAACACTTTTTTATCAAACTTACAAGTACAAGAGCTTTTGCAAGTCATATGGCCTCTTACATTGCAAATCCAACATTACATAGAGGAATTCCTATGATCATAAGAGTTGCATTGCTTACCTCTTGACTTACCTTTGTGGTAGATGAATTGAATGTAACTCCCCAAGATGAATTCAATGAATCTTATCAATCTAGCTCTCCAATTTGTAAAGTTTAATTCATCTAACTTTGGAGGCTTGATGAAATAAGCTTCCTTCATCATTCACTCTTGAGAAGTTAAGCTCCAAAACAAATGAGAGTACCAAGATCTAATACCACTTTAGGACCAAGAACTTAGAAGGGTGGTTGAATAAGTTTCTCAATTCAAATGATCAAGATACCAAAATTTCACTTAAAAATTCTATGATTTCTTAACTTGGATATGTCCACATTTGAAGGGTAGAATCCTTGCATACCTTTGGACTTTGTTTCTTCAAAAATGTGGTTTAAAGGACACCATAACATTTACAAAGTTTGAGTTCTGTAAGGGGTGTTTTCACACAGAAACCCACCCAACCCTGTAAGGTCACAATAAGCTTAAAATATGGTTTCAAGGATACCACAACTAGTACAATGATGTGAGCTCTACATAGAGTGTTTTCTCACTAGAAACACACTCAATCCCATAAGGTCCCAACAAGCTCACAAGATGTCTTCTAGCAAAAAGCACATTAACCCTATAGGGCTACAAAGAGAAAAGAAAGAATTAGGGAAAGAATGTAACTAGCTTTACAAGTTCCTTGCTTTTAATCTTCCATGATACAAAGTACAACTTATAAAAGATAGAGAATTGAAGAACCAGTTACATCACAAGATATAGACAATGATGAAATAATCTCATGAATAGTGCTTGTCATTTGCATAAGAATCCATTCTATTTTATAGACTTTAAATTTTCAAATAACCTTTGGAAATCATGCAACAACTAGGAAATAGCTAGTTGGAACGTCCCATTCGATCTTGGGATGTCTCTCTAAAAATTGGCCATTTGCAGGTGGAACATCCCACTAAAAATTGAGACATCCCACTTGTGATGTCCTAACCAAAATGTCCCAACAACAATTGGGGTGTCTATTATTTTCTTAGGACATCTACTCTCAAATTGAGCTTTTGACTCTACAACATTTCTCTGACTTTTGGGACATCTTGATAGATCCTTAAACATCTTCTTTCAGCTTGTTGATTTCATTTTCCAGTTGAGACTTTTTAACTTCTCAAATTAGCAACTCAACTGTTATCTTTTTCTCATCTTACTCTTTGTCCCGATCTCATCTTGTTACTATGAAGCTCTCAAGTGTGCTCTTGTCCCTTCCTAATCCTGTAAGATCACATAAAAACCTTTTTCACATTCTCCATTTTCTAAGGTTTTGACATATCAAAAGGTCAATAGAACCTTCCTTATCTTTGCTATGAAATAATTTCTCTTCTAATCTAGAGAAAAAATGCACTACTCTGTGTATCTTCTTACCATGATCCTTAAATTGTTGGAATTGGTGAATTTTCAAAAACTAAACTTAAGGAGGAAAACTTCTTAATTCTTATAATCATACCTAAGGGGGGCTTTCCCACATCTATCTACCAACTTATAGTATAGTCAAATAAGGAGCTACAAGGCTTGAAAGCTTAAAATCTCTACCCACAAATCTTGCTATTAAAATATGAGTATGATGAGCATGAAGGAAAATGGCTCCATGGAAGTTTCTCCTAATTTCATCTATTTCTTGATGGTCGACCCTTGAAGGAAAACCTCCTAAAATTAGCTTAATCAAATAAGGATAAATACAATTCATCATAAATTCTAAAACCTTTACATCGAAGAAGCTCCTTTGATAGATGACTAGAAAGAAGTCATAATAGGGGTTCTCTAGCCAAGCTCTTATCTGTGAAACATAACTCATAAAAATTAGAGTTTTCTTCTCAAGTTCAGAAACCTCACTTAATAGGAAATTCAATAAAAATGGGCTAAGGTTTAACAAAGCCCCTTTTTCCTAAATCTTATACAAACTCTTCTACATGGCATCATTCATAACTTAGAGAGGGAAGAAATGTTTGTTGTTCTCTAAAGCTACCTAGGCCCAGACATGGTAATCTAAAATAGTATTTATTTCACAGCCAAAGCAAAAATTTAAGGTAAATATAAAAATTTGATGGGGAAACCTAAGCTATGAATCCCTTGGAATGATGTTTTTATATCTTCATGGCTTCTCCAAGTTAGCTGAAGGTAGCTGATGAGCCGTGATATCGCATACGCGATATTGTGACCTACCTCCATTTCTATAAATAAGAGGTGTCTTTCCTTGTTCTAGGGAGTAAGACTTAGACCCTTAGTTAAACTCTTGCATTTTTACCATTCCAGAGTTAGAATAATTCTTGTGTGCCCGCAGTAGGAGTCATAAACTGAACAGATCTTTATTCGAGCAATTTGTACCTAAGCACACATTTGTGTACGGCAGTAAAGATGAACTTTGTGATAAACCTTGCAGCATACAGATTAAGCTAAATAGTAATTAATTATTGTTGAATGTTTAAATTCTTTCCTAGTTAATTAATCTCTCTTAACCCTTAACTCTCCTAGTTAAGTACACTCAGTAAGACCACTTCAAGCATGTGTGTAGCGCTTAGTAACTCAGTAACGATTAGCGTTTGGTAATCCCAGCAATGTTGCACTGGTTCAGGATGTGTGCGACAAGAAGGAACGGATACTGGTTTTAGGAATAATTAGAACTTAGTTAGTGAATAGTTAATGAAAGTTAGTCACTTAGCTCTCTTCACCTTACCCTATTAGCATAAGGCATTAAAAAGATAAAAGTTATAAAAATCATATACCTCAAGCTTACTTAACCATACGACCATGACAATACAAGTAAGTTTGGGAAGATAGCGATTGATTAACCTTAAGTGTTCCATTAAGGCACGTAAGCACTTAGTCCTTGGAGTTCGATCAGATCACACATGAAATGCTCGTATTCGTATGGTTGAGTGTAGGGGTACCTCACCACTCATCAGTTACCTATTGGATTTCCCTGACTCTAGGTCATTCTAAAATCTTTTGCTCAATACTTCTTCATTATATTAGCAAGCTTCAATCTCTATAATATCTAGCTTCAATCATATGATTACTTAACACCAATATCAATAAAGCGCTTAGTGTTTCCTATGAACTGCAGCTTATCCTGTTCATAAATTGTCTCCACTACTAAACAATTCAAGATAGCTCTGATTGGGTTTCCCTTGGGCCTAAAACTAAGCTTGTGTAGCCCTATTTTTTCATAAATCTTGTGTCATTTCTCCATTGATTCCATTGACTACAAGCATGACTCCTCCACTAGATCATGGTCTTGGTTAAAATCAAACAAGTCAACTTCTTCTGCATTTAACTCAATGTCCATGACATCAATCCATTAGTGAAGCTGGTAAATGTTTAAATTGTATTGCTACAAGTATTCTGAGAAGGTGAAGGTTTTAACATCATGAAATTTTTGAGGAGATTCTTCCTTTTCATTATGTGATATCTTGGCTTTTATACTAGGATTTGAAGCTTCTCGGTATTGTTAATGGTAGCTCCATCTTTTGCATGTTTTAACTCTTAACTCTACTTTGGCTCTGTATTTCAATGGTTATGTGTTCAAAATATGCCCAAATCTTAATGTTTAATACTCAGAGCCTCGTTCTTAAATTTTCTCACTTGAAATAGGTTATGTAATTCACTTGTTGTAGGCTTTGATTTGTTTGAGCTACCTCATTTAAGGCTAGGAGTTCAAATTTAAAATTTCACCATTTACAATTTTGCTTTATTATTGATGTTAGCTTGTAAATCCCTTTGTTTGTAGTGTCAATTTTAAGATCTTCAAATTCACTCTACAAGAGGCTCTAATGTGGGAAAGTGAATTTAGATCTTCTTCATTAAGTTTATTCTATGTCAAGTCATTCCTCTTACTGAGTTTGGTTAAAAATGAAATGTGTGTGTGCATAATTCTTGGTAGGCCTAAGACCTAACGTGGCCTATAGAGCCATTCATAGAGTCTTTTTTACACTTTATAAACTTGTTCTTCAAAAAAGGTAATGTGCAAGAGTTGATTCTTGATTTAATCGTAGAGCAAAATTTTGTCTTTAGAAAGTTACCTCTACAAGTTGATGTGGTAGAGTTAGTTTTCTGCCTTGTTCGTAGGGTTGAATTTTAACTCCATGAGCATCTCTTTGTCATTAATGCCAATTGCTTTGTAGAGTCACATTTTATCTTTACAAGCTATGTCTTTTCTTTAGTACCAATGTGGAAAAATAAAAGTATGGCTTCTTAGCAAGGCCAAATTTCAGCTTTCTAAACAATGCTCTTTCCCTCAAAGCTAACTTGGCAAAGCCAAAATGTGAATCCATTATAGAATCATTTTTTCGCTATACTAATCTTTTCATTTGAATGGAGCTCACCTGGAAAAATTGTTTTTGCTATTTCTTATGGAACCAATCTTAGTTCTACAAACTCTCTCCAAACATAAACTTCATGTCAAAGCCAATTTTGATCTTTTCCTTATGTCCTACTCTAACAAAGCTAACTCAAGTAGAATCCTTTTGTAGAGCTAATACCTAGCTCTGCAAATTTCCTCTATGTGCTGACATGGCTAAATGATGATGTAGCTCATAGAACAATTTTGACCCTTCTTTTTAGAGTCAAATTTTGGTTCTATACATCCATCTTGCTAAGTATCTTACGTGGAAAAAGCAAGAATCCTACTACGAAGTATAAGCTTATTATTCATGGAGCTATTGTGTAGAACCATTTTTTGGTTCTTCAAACCAGGCCTTCCTAACATGGCAAAAGCTAATGTGGAAGAGCTAACATGCCATAGCTCATTCATATAATGGAAATCTAACTCAACCAACTAGCTCTTCATCTAGATGTTGACGTGGTATATGCTTCTTTGTAAAATCATTTTTTAGCTTTATGAATCTAGCACCACACAACAAGCTAATGTGGTAAAGCCATTTTGTAGAGCTAATTTTTGATTCTATGAGCTTGTTTTACATAAGAAAAAGCTAACATGGCAATACAAATTTAGCTTTGCTCATGTGGCTTGTAGAATTAATTTAGAGGTTACTTGTAGATCCATTTTTCGATTCTATGAACATGCACTAACTAGGAAGCCTACATGGTAGAGCTTCATTATAGAATCACTTTGAAGCTTTATGAATCTTCATTTGCAAAAACACTTTTTACATTCTATAAGAGTTTACCATGTCAACAAAGTCGGTGTGGTAGAATCAAAAATAAAATTTTTCGTAAAGTCAAATTTTGGCTCTATGAATGATACTAACTTCCAAGCTGATGTGGTAGACTTTTTCTTAAAGCTAACTTATAGAAATCAAACTCGACTCTACTAACTACATCATTGCACTTATGTGGCAAAATTGATCAAGGAATTCTTTTTAGAGCTACTTATCAACTCTACAAATCACTTCTACCTTAGTAGAGCTAATTTAGATAAGCAATTCAAACCAAAACTCCTCCTTAGCTTACTGATGTGGCAAACCCCTTTTTCAAATCCACAATGAGTTCTTCTTCCTTCAAGAGAGGGTTTTAATTATCACTCAACTAGTTGCTCCAATGCTCGTTACAATGAAACTAATTCATGAGCTCTGTGATTCCATTTTTAATTAGCTCAACTTAATTTATAGTTAGGAAAACATGAATTCAAGGCAATAAGAGATAAGCTATTGTCTGACTTAGTCATCTTGCGTAGTGCCTAACTCAATTCGAAAAACCAAGCTCTTTGATTTTACAAATAATAGATCAAAAACTTTATGAGGGTTTGCTTCAATCATTCTAAAATTGTGTCGTATCTTTGTTAAGATTTTTTCTCAAATTTTTTTGCTTGGGAACTTCTCTAACTAAAAGCTTGATGCATCAAACCCTAGCTCGTTCTTGCAATAAGATCCAATTTGAAAAGTAGAACTTAACCTTTTGTCCATTAGTGGTAAAAATGNTTCTAAAATTATTATCTTCTACTTTGAAAAACCAATAAAAGGAGCTTGGACTACTAATTCATCTAGATTGTGTATCACTTAAAGTAAATTTAGAATCACTACAATTTCTTGTCTACATACACATGATAGATGGATTACATGGAAGGAAGCTTTTAGCCTTTATGATCTAAATAGAAAGAGAAAAAAGAATTTTGAAAAATTAATTTATGATCTTAAGAATTTATTTAAAGTTGATAATAGTTTGTGTTAGAGTTTTTCCTACATCTTATAGAATGATGAAAAATTTGTTTTTCCTATTAACTTCAAAGTAGCATATGAGATTATTACAAAAAATGATTTTATTCATAAAAAATTTAATATGACCTACACAATGGAATAATCATTCCACTTTTGGATTAGAAAAATAAAAAATATTTGGAGTGCCTACCTTTTCAAAAACTTGTATTTTTCATGGTGCATTATTCATTAAGGTCTTCCTATTGACACTTATCTTAAACATATGAGAATTATTTCTTCTCAATGTTCACTTTGTAAAATAGAAGATTTATTTTCTCATGTTTTTTACGTATATTATTGCATAACACGTTTATAAATGCACACCCAAAATTTATAAAACCTTTCAACCAAGCATCAATGATATTATTTTGAGTGATGAACCTATTGTTTCTACTTTTGTTTTCTGAATTTCGAAGTGTCTTCATCTACTTATTCTATAATCTATTTGGAAACTTTGGTGTGAAATCATTCTTCAGTAGCAAGAGCATAACTATGATCTTTCTTCATGATCTAAATATCACATTCTCAAAGATGTCACTTTTTAATTACAACTTTAACCAAAAAGGCTTTTAGTAAAAGTTGAATAATTAATTTATTTTCTATAGTATTAATTTCTTTTTATTGTGGAGGCTCAAGGATGAGAAGCTTTCAGCTTTCGTTGCTATTTGTTCATTATTTTTGACTAATGCTTTCTTTTATCTTTACTGAGAGTTTTCTCCTTCTCTTTACAAGAACACCTTTAGTAAGAAGTAAAAACCTATAAGAGTGCTTCTAAATAAGTGCAATACCTAATATTTATAAGGATAAAAACCTGAAACGACGTCCTAAAACTGTTGGGCTCTTTCTTTATTGATTTGATGTATTTTTAATTTTTAAAATATATTTATTCATTTTTTGAGTTTTGACATCCCCAAACCCTCCCCCCACCCCCTCTAACCTTAAGCCCTAAAAACCAAAAAAAAACAAAAAAAAATATTGAAGTAAATTGAAAAAATAATGGCATAATGACATTATAAGCTTAATTAAATTCACAACTTCTTATATGTAAGGCAATCAACTTGTAAATAATATCATGGTATCACTGGTATTAAACATAGAACATATTAGTAGCATTTAAAAATTGTTACTAAATATCAAGAAAAGTAAATATTAAATTATGTAGGATTTTGAATTAAATTTTTGGATTACTTAAACTTTATTAAAATAGACCACCAAGCCAAGCATGTAAAATAACCTTAATATTCATTTTTTTAATATTGCAAATATTTTATTTTAAGAGGTCCTCTAATTTTTCTATCTCTTTCATTATACAAATATAACACTGAGGTATTAGCCTAGTGGTACAACTCTTGATTTGAAAACTCTAAGTTCTAATTAACTTAATATATATTGGGGTGTACCTATGTTATAATTATTTTGAGGTTCCAACATCTTCTCCCTTGCCCTCCACCTCATTTGCTCCTTGTGTTCTTTCCCCCTTTCCTCCCTTTCTTATTAGACAAAGAAATTCATTTTTTAGAGTTATATGTATTTTTTAGAGTTATCATTTTCTAGGTTGTATAAGAGTTAGATCACTTTAGCACTTGGAGAATGTCATAAAAGATAAGAGAGAGAAATACACATAGTAAGAAGTTTCCAAGAGTCATACTTGAGACATTTATATATTCCTTTATAATTCTTCTAATGTATCCTATTGACTATATGTCTTCGGGTGTATCTATAGTTAGATATTTTAGGTTTCAAAACCTTCCTATCTAAATTTTTTTTGTATGTGCATATTAAACTACTAGGGTATCTATGGACATTTTGTTTACTAAATATCCATGGGCAAGAAGATGGAAGCTTGCTATAGGAGGACCTACTTGGATAACTTTTATTGATAATTGGTTGCATTTTCATTAAAAAATCTAAAGATTCTACATGACTTATTTTGACCTTGCAAATCTTTGGTTTTGCCTTTCAAGATGCTATCTTATGGAGATAAAATATGCTATTTTATGATTCTTGCACTAAATTGTATCAAAGATGCAATTTAGCCATGGAAGAGGGGAGAATAATAAGTTTTTTAAACAAAATTTAAACACATAAAAACTTAGAAAATTAAGGTAAATAAGAAGAATTTAATGCTTTAAGATGCCATAATACTTAAAATTTGATTTGTACATGTGATCTTAACTAAAAAAACATTAGATTGGTTATTGAGCTAAAATTTTTTTCCAAAATTAATTACTAACTAATTTTTATTTTGATTTTTAATGTAGACACCTAGAAACAACACATGAGCTAAGGCAGAAGGTGAAACACCATCCCATGCAATTGCAAGTAAAATATAAAGGAAGTGATAATGAATTTGATATTTTAATGGTTACAAAAATCATCAAACATGTCTCAAAGACAAGACATCCTTGAACTAATAAGGAGAAATATATGTTTATTTTGCAACAATTCAAGAATAAGGGCAAAGACCCTTTGCCACCATGATTGTAATTTCTTTAGTTAATCATTTGTTAATTCTTGGTTATGATATAATTATTTTTTATATGGCTAATGACTTCAAAATTTTTTCATATGCAACCCTTGTAATTTTGTCAATAAGTTAAATTAGTCCCAAATGTTTTTGTAATTATATGTTTATTTTGTGTAAACTCAAGGATGAATTTGGAGTTAGTCATGGAGATATGTTAGGATGGATGAGATCAACAATTAATAAGGTTATATGTCAATGCATATGCATTAACATAATCTTGGGATGTGTAAATGCGTATGCATTGATGTTGTCACACATTTTGCCTATAGATGTCCCAAACAGGAGTTAAAAAAACATCCATTTTCTTAGTTGTATATAAGCTCTTATGGTTTTATGTTGTGATTTCTAATAATTAGCAAGTGCGTATAGCTTGTGTTTGAGTTAGTTGATAGACTCTTTCTTTGAGTGGTTATATCTAGATGTAACCATGCTTAATACTAAAAATAGAGATTGATTTCTAATACATTATAACACTTCAACTTAGTTTTCTTTATATTTCTTATATTTTACTATTGTAATTTATTTTTTAAGCAATTTTCTTTAAGCATTTTACATTTTATTCTTCATACTGATAATTAATACAAAATGAGTATGCCAAGACCTCAAGTGCTTTGTACATTCACTTGGTTTGCAAGGTAGTAGTTAATTCATATAATCCAAGAGCATAAGAATGAGTTGATGAAGTAGATACTTATTACTTTAAGACTTAATTTCCCTATTGTCTTAAGTAGTTAATTAGTGTTAAATCTTACTATTATCATATTTTCTATTACTATTATTGTAAAAATAATACAATAATTATATGCCTCAACTACACTTAACCATACCATGACAAGTACAAGTTGAAGGACAACAACCTATGCTATAATATAATTAGCAAATAAGCTAATCCTTTTACAAAATTCAATGAATTTATTATGAACACTTGTACATATAGTTGAGCACTCAAAACTACTCACCACTCATTTGGAGTGATGGTAAGGTGCTTGTTTCTCAAGTCAAAAGGTGTGGGTTTGAGAAAAAAATTAGGCATTTACTCGTCTATCAATTCTTTTGGGACCTTGCTTGGTGGGATGAGCATTGAGGGTTTGGATGATAATCCATTGTTTGATCTTGGAACCTAATACTATTTGATCATATGTGTTCAAGTACATATAGCCAAGACAATATTCTTAGAACTTAAGTAGAATGTAAAGGTGTCCCAAGTGTTTAGGGGTGCTAGAACCCAAAACAATTTGACTAAGTATATCCCAAGACATATAGCCAACATAATATATTAGAAGAATTATTGAGGAATATAACAATGCCTCAACTAGCAACCTCTTTTCTACATAATACTTGTCAGTTAATTACCTAACCAATTGAAACACCTCTCATACAAAGAGGTTATAATGACAAGCCTCTTAAACAAACACTTACGAAGAAATGGGTTTCACCTTTGTATAAGTAGTTAATGTTTTTCATTTTTGTTCCTACCCTCACTTGGCAAGATTTGGAATTTGGGCTATTAAATGAGGAAGGATATAAAAATGCCTCAAGTGCAACTCAAATTAGCAACTTCTTACTTACAAATCATTGTTAGATAATGAGCTAACCATTTGATATTGACACTAAAAACTTTTTATTCTATTTTTTTTTATTTTTTTATTGGGGATAGTGTGGGAACTTTGAAATAATTATAATATAGGAAAACCTCAAGATATATACTCTATTTATACCTCAATATTGCCATACCTCATTTTTATACCCAAAATAATTTGGGAATTAGAATCCTAAAATAATTGTAATATAAGTAGACCCCAAGAAATATTGTCCACCAAAATCACCCATGGCTTAGAGCTTTTAAATCAAGAGTCTTACCACTTGGCTAACACATTATTTCATCCAAAACAATTTAACTAGGCACACCTTAAGGTATCTAGCTAACATGATGCATTGACCAACAAAGTCCTCCAATATAACTAGAGCTTGTCTAGGATCCCATAATAGCCTAACTTGAAAACATAACTCATTGTACAACTTGCCAATGTTCCACATAATTTATAGTACAACTTTTAAATATAACTTATTGTACAACTTGCTAATGTTCCACAAGTTCTAGTCCAAACATGATTTGGGTTTCTTTTTTAGGATGCAATAACCAAACGTCCACCGTGCACAAATAACCAAACTTCCGATACATTCTATTAGTTTTGAACCCATGTTACGTTAGTTATTTCATTGAGGAAAGTTACTCTTTATTTTCTCGGGGATTTGAAGCAAAGCTATGCAATCATGATTATACATAACCTTTCTCACAATATGTATCCTAGTATATATCAACAACATGATAGTTATGCAAAAACTATGTAACATAACACACCATATAAATTTACTTAAAAAAAAAAACTTTTGATTTCGTCACTTTAAAAACTCATTTGCTAGTTTATGCCACTTTTTGTTATCAAACGATAAATCACTAAGAATACCTCCGTTTAGTACCTGTTAACCTCGTGTTACTGTTTGTCGCAGCCACACCTATGACCGTGCCTTGACCACAATTCAAGCCTGACAAGCTTACCATATTTAACAAGACATGCATTTCCACTAGGGCACATTTACCGTATATGCTCTTTCTGATGTAGCATTTAATGAACTACGTGTGTAACCTATATCGCGTTCCATTTCCCTTTTGTAGATATTCGTGAAGCAAGACAGTTACAGACCGTTGAATTACCTAGAAGGACGAACGAAAAGAATCCCAGCGATACACAATCAAGCTGAATAGCAGATGCAACCTGCTTTTATTATCCGGTAATGTTCAAGAAAACAACTAAGATCAGCAGCTTGGTCCGCGTAAAGAGGCGTCTTACCTAAGTTGAGACGAAAGATATCTTCCAAGAAAATTCAACAGAATACACCGATTCTATCTCAAACTTGAACGTGCATGTCAATCAAAAACAAAAACATGTTTTCCAAATCTGAGACCAAAACACACACATAATTTGAAATATATCGTGTTATCAAAAATGGGGAAAGTGCATGCCAACAGAGGATAGAAAAAGCCGAGATTTGTTCAGAACAGACTGAAAATGTTTCTATTTCAGGGTTCTGCAGGCAGAAACAAGTATGAGAAATTTCCTGGGAACCCAAAATGAAGTCAAGTCACATTAAGGGCAAAGCTTAGAAGTGCGTAAATACTTTTTTTTTCAGCATATTTGTATGAAGATTCAGGGTGGCGGGATCCTGACAGACAAATTCCCCCATACAACTCTACTGGAAATTGTAATTTAATTACACAGGAAGATCATATGCAAGCGACTCCTGTCAAGTTTGTATCTGTAAAACAACCGCATATTCAAACAATTTTCTTTTTAAAAAAGAACGAGATTTCAGTTACAATTGGTGCAGTACAAGAGGGTAGTTTTGGGTTTTTGGTTAGCTGAGCGGTTTCGCCTAGAAAGGCAATTCTATTCTCTCTAATTATGATTGGTCAGCGTGAAACGCGCGGCTGCGTTCTTGAGCTCTCGATCCGCGAAATGATCCATCGACTGCGAATCCTTCATGGACGATTCTGCGCTGCAGAGACATTACAAACCCATATAACCAAAATCAAATTTTCGGGCTAAAACCAAAAACCCATAACCCGAATTAAATTTCTTAATCCAAATCAAAGGTGCCCATCGAGATAGGTGACGGAACTGTAGAAAAATCAATTGCAAATCAAAACTGCAAAATGAGACAGCGGAAATTTGACCGACTTGAACCTGAATGTTCATAACAATCGAAGTCGCTCATCAAAATGACACACGAGAACAGAATTGATCAAAACTAGTGCAAAATAAAACTGCAAAAACAAACATGGGGAATTTGCGCAAATTTATTCAAAACAAGATCAGATCAAAATTGTGAAAATAAACATGGGCCTAACCAAACCAAACCACATTGGCTGATTGACACCCGAAACAAGAATGTCCACAATAAATTCTTCTTCTTGTTCTTTTTAAAAATTTCTTGTAACAAACTACATCAATCTCAGATTGATCTAAAGAGATTCAGCACTGGTAAGAAACGAGAGATGGGACAGAAGGCGGTGACATACACAGCTGCAAATAAAAAATGTTAAACGGATACACGAGAGATTTCCTACTAATCAAAAATCAAGGATTGTTTACCTGGATTCATAGGCCTCTTTGGATTCTGTATACGAATTGCGGGCTTCATAATCAAAAACGTGGTGATGGTTGTGAGGGACGGATTTCATGAAGGGATTAGTATTATTATCCCCATTTGCAGCGCCGGCGTCGCCATTACCGGCGTCGAAAATGTGCAGAGCAGCGGCGGTGCCATCGTAGGGAGAAACTGAAAGCGACTGAGACTGGGCGTATGCCGGCGATATCCACGACGGCGGCAACGGATTTCCCATGCCCGCGGCAGCCGCAGCTGCCGGAATCATACCCACGGCTGCCGCCATTGCCGGCTGCTGCTGCTGCTGCTGCTGTTGCTGTTGCTGCTGTTGTTGCTGAGTTAACATTCTGGCCTGATAAAGCTGCTGCCACACACTGAGCTGGTGGCGTACTTGCTGAAGCTGCTCCTCCACCGTCTGTATTCTGGCATGAAGCTGCACCACTATTCCTAGACACCCGTTCACCGGATCTTTCTCCCGCGCGTTCGCCTGGTATATGATGGATTTCATGGCGTCACTCTTCTTGCTTTCATCCACCTGCAACAGGTTTTTTTTTTTAGCTGTGGGTTCCCATTCAATTCAATTTTGAAGAAAATTCTTTTTTTTTTTTGGGTCTTCTTCTGCAGATTTTTGTTTTTGTTGGGTTTCGGAGTTGTTTGTGATCTCTTTTCTTTTTTTTGTTTTGTTACCTGTTTCAGGATTCTGAGAATGTTGCTGACGCCGAAGAGCTTGTGCGCGTTGAGGAACTGCTTGGGTTGCTCCGGAGGAAAATATGGCGCCAATGGACAGTCCGGAGCGCATTTCCTCCTCTGGAACTTGCATGCAGCACATGCCTGGCCTGTGCCACCTTTTCCTGCCATTGTTCCTACTCCTGAGGCAGGTTGCTTGCAGTCTGCTGATGGCAAAAACATTTCGTCATTAGAGCACGACCCAGAAAAAGAATTTGGAACAGACATTCCCAAAATGTTAAAAAAAAATAGTATATCAGAGATTCAGGTTTTGCCATTACAGCTCGACCCACAAGGAATGTTTGACAGACATGTCCAGAATGTACGAGGAGATTCAAGGTTTTGTGAGCCCTAGTATGATAATCAACCTAAGCTGTATCACATGCAGGTACCTGGGCTAAAAGCTGGAATTCTTTCACAGGAGGGCATCGTTCAGTGATTTCTTGTAAAAGCAGACCCAAATATCTACGAAACCTGCTGAACGGGCTCTTAAGTTTAACAAAAGTTTTATTTGCCCTAACACAGAATAACGAGAAAAGGAATGTGTTTCACGGATTTTAGGTATTAATGTCGTCTGTGAAAACGGATATCAATAAAAGAAAGGAATGTTCCATTCACTTTCATTGCGAAAAAGGGGAACAAGCCAGCGGTACCTGAGCGTAAATCAAAGAAAGAAAACAAAAACTGTTGTGTCCATTGAGAATTTGAGAAGCTGAGAATTCCATTGGGCATAAAGGGTAGATAGTCTGTCACAGCACCAAAATCTAAAATGCATGGAAATGCCATGTGAAAACAGAAAAAAGACAAGACATGACAGGAACTATACCTGGGGGTCCTGTTTATATATTCTGAGCTAGCAGTATTCTTTGCAGCAGAAAAACAGAGAGACGGTCGTTCTTCTTCACAACCAAGCAATGCAGAGCTGCTATTACATGCAAAAAGAGCAATAAGTGTCCTTTTTCAAATAGAATTGGTAGTGAAAACAACTCAACACTTGGGCAGCTCACATAGACGGATGGGAAGAACCCAACCCAGAAGAAAACAACAAAATCCCAAATCTAAACAATGCCGATGCTGCTGATTCTTCCACCTCTCTTCGCCACTTCTAGCTTCCTTTCTTGTTTTGTTATTTCCTTGTTTGATGATGAAGATAATGATCAGAAATCCCAAAAGTCTCTGGAAGGAACACAACACCCCGAAAATTATGAAAAAGAAAACTCAAAACAAAAATCAAACCAAACGACTTAAGGCCAGTGATTGGATGAATGAGGAGCCTTGGATACCCTGTTACTGCTACAAGTATGGCAAAGTGGACACGTTGCACAGAAACTGCACAAATATAGGCAACTGCCCACGACTTCTTCAAACCAAAATCTTCCATTAATGCCCTCCCACTACCCCTCTATCCTTGCTGCTCCTTACCCTCCTAACATGCCAATGCCATGTCTCTTAACACAAGCTCCAATCATCTCCTCTCATACTTCAATATCTTTTAAAAAAAAAAAATTAAAAAAAAATAGTTTGGCAACAAAACGCCCACATGACATGGCCCTTACTTAACAGAACGCCCTATCATTTTTTTTTTTCACTAATTTAACAAAAAAGTTTGACTGCAAGATGCCCATTGAGTTTCATGGAAACCTCAGCTGTGAAATAGGAAGGGAAAAAGTTAAAAACCAATGGCGGTGATGGTTAATAATAGATAATTTGTTGAAACCCAATTATAGTACATGCGGTCATGAGTTTCAGTTTCAGGCATTAGCTTTTGATCATGGGGATGGCAAATGTTCCAACTGATCAAAATGTTTAGGACCTTTTCGATAAAAGGCGTGTTTCCAAGATCAGAGTGCACAGTTTTGGTTCAACTTCCAAACATGGGGCAACATGCTTGGCAATTTCAGCTCACAAACATTGTCCAAATCAGGAGTTCGCAGAGTTAGTATTCCTCTTAAAATACCCACTGTTTTTTTTCCCTTAATCAAGGAATCTCGCGAGTGCTACAACAACCCCAACCCAGCCCATTATTTAGGAAAAAACAAACCATGGTTTTGCGGTTATATTGCCCACTAACTCCCACGTTATTTTTGTATAGGCCAACCAGCTGATGCACAACATGCTAATTAACGCTGTAACGATTCTTTCTCACCTGGTCAAAATAAATAATAAGTTACGCGGGAAACAGCCTGTCATTGTGTAAACTTTAGAACATTACAGAAACTCGGCAGCAAGCAATCTTAACAATTTGGTAGTTTCTTCCCTTTTCCCACCTTTTTTTAGAAAGTTAGAGGTTGGTCTTGATGACATTCCTAATGGGAATCATCTTTAAAATCCCATAAGATAGTACAATTTTTGAAGTCAATATGCTGTGCCACTGGTTTGCATTCATGATTGCTGATTTCTTTTAGTGCAGTTTGAAAAAATGCTAATTGAATTTGATCCTCTTTCATAGTCTCTCTTGCATGCAATTTAAATTTTCATTATTCTCTGATTTCCAATTTCGTTTTGATTGGAAAGTTGGGATATTCGGAAATCAGGATGTAATTTATTGCGTTGTGTATTTTGTAAAATGTGGATTCGTTAAAAAACCACATGCAGTTAGCAGTGTCAAATCAGGAAACGAAAGAGCTGTTTAAGTCAATGCCCATTATGATTTCTTTTATTAAAAAAAAGAGCAACCGTGCAGAGCACAGGAAATGAAAGTAATGCTTTCTGCAACACGGAAAGCGTGCAAATCAACAGGCAACTTGGCATGATTAACAGATTTTATGTAAAGCTTAGCATAGCTGTTTCACGTTTTCCAAAATTGCAATCTTTGGACTGATTCTGTTACAATAGTATCTACGTTCAGTTAAGGATTATAAAAATGTCATTATTCAGTTAACATGATTTTAAAACAAACTTAATTAAAACTATTTTAAATTTCAATGATGGGTTTGAATGGTCTGCCCTTAGGACGGAAAACGCCTACAACACAGTAAGCAGCAAAATTTTGGATACACTATAACAACAAAACTATCAAACTTAACCCATAAAAAATACGAAAAATTCTATTAAGCAAAATATGGGGAAAATAAATTCTGCAACGATGAATTAGCCCATAAACAGCTGATGAAGATTGTGCATAAAATTTCGAAATCGAATTAAGCTCATGGGGTAAGTGTACCTATGTCAGACACCCGTACTGGAAATACAGGAGTGCAGATACGTCAAGGAAAAGCTTGAATATCGGCAAAGCTTTGACCAAAGCAAAACACATTCCAATTATTATTTGTTTTTTCTGACCGTGATCTTTGTTGATATGTACCAAGGAACGAGTAATCGTGTGATCTGTACTTTGTATCTTCTTGTTGTTTGCAATTTTTTCAAAAAAAAAAATCTAAAAACTACTAGCATAAACCCACAACTTTTGAGGAACATATCTTTTTATGTTTTATCCAATATAAAATGTTGTATGATTTGTATCTATTTCAAAAGATGGGAAACTTCTCGATTGACAATTCTCTACAAGTCCGGTTTTACGGGAAAACTTCACAGGTCTTGCCGAGATCAAATCAATTGATGAGAGAAAATATATGTCCAAAGAAAGTCCTGTGTGATGCTGGCAACCAAAATATTTATAACCGAGATATAATTAGATACTGTCCCCCAACATACTTGAATAATTGGTTAAACAGAACAATATATTATTTTTAGGCTTCGTTTTGCAGTGCCTTATTGTGGTAGGGATGGGGAATTTACTTAAATATTGAATAGAGATAGGCATGGCATGTACCTATTCTGACTTATGAGGTCAGCAGTAAAATCAAATGCACTCTATCCAGTTCAGCAGGCAGCAGCCACGCTACTTGATGGGTACATTAGTATATTTTTTTAAATTCGCATATCAGTTTCCTATGTTCAATCAATCATTGAATTTTAAGTTTCTGACAGATGTCAACTCAATTCTAGCAGTACAATGCCATTTTAAAATGACAAACAGCTTGCTTAGCATCCTCTTCTGTGGTTTATAAACATATTTTTTTTAGCTGATGGAGACATATCAGAGCCTCCAATCAATGTGCAAAATGTACTCTGCCGTATCTGCTCTGGAACTCGTGCTACGTAGAGTTTTCACAAGATATTTTGGATCATGGATGGCTAATTGCCAAAAGTACAGGATATTAAAACGACAACATGATTCTAAACCTATAGCAGGACAAATTGTCAATCAAAGCTCTGTATTTCATGTAGAACAAGCGGATGGCTTCAGAGTATTGTCATTTTTGTTATTAGTAGTTAGCTACAGCATGAGTATCTAAGTCATGAACTATAATACCGATGAACCTTCAAAAGTGGATCCCCAACACCGTAACAAGAAATCCTCTAGACATGCATAATTGGGACGTGACACGTTGCCTGAAATCTAAAAACTTCTAAAAAATGCTGAAATATATAGAAATGTGTGTAAATATAAAATAATTAACACACAAATATATATATATTACATACATGGTTTATGTATTGTTAAATTTCTAATGCTATTATAAGTTGATCTTCCCAATTAATAATAATGTTTTTTTTTTGCTAAAGTTAAAAGGTATAAAATGCTAACAATATCAATATCCATTTCCATCTTTACATAATGCACAAGAGCAAGTATGAAAAGGTGCAAATTCAATGGCAAAAATTTATGCTTTCATTTAA
>MNCI01001268.1:735807-756588 GCA_015680685.1 Gnetum montanum
ACTTAGGCTAGATTAGATTCTCTTACCCTTTTTCCTCCTAGCTTAGCTTAGTTATTATTACTTTCCACTGCCTTTAGGAGTAGCATTAGGTTAGAACACATCATACACCTCACTCTGGACTAAACCATACATGACAAATGATAAATACTAGTCCAGGTGGAAAGACAGTGAACTGCAACCTAAGGATAACTATCTAGGTGCCACAACTAGTCCATTTGTGGAGTTCGACTGGATCGCGTGTACACACTCGTATTCGTATGGTTGAGTGTAGGGGTACCTCACCACTCATCACTTAGTTAGTTAGTTAAAGTTAGTTAATTAGTCTCTTCACCCTTCACCTCATTAGCATAGGAGATAAAACACAAAAGACATAAAAATCATATACCTCAGACTTACTTAACCATACAACCATGACAAATACAAGTAAGTTTGGGAAGACAACGAATGATTAACCTTAAGTGTTCCATGAGGCATGTAGGCACTTAGTCTGTGGAGTTCGATTGAATCGCGCATGTAACGCTCTTATTCGTATGGTTGAGTGTAGGGATACCACGCCACTCATCATTGGCACCGTTGTCGGGGACTAAGTGTTTGTGTGCTAAGTAGAACATAGAAAATTATCCAAATCGTTGGGAGCTTAAATGAACCCTTAGGGTTAATTAAAAAAAATTATATAATGGTTAATCAGCACACCGAATAAGAAACAATGTCTTCTTCTTCTAACAAGAGCACTTCACCACCTAGGGATCACACTAGAGATAGTCGGCGGCACCAAACACATAACCAAAATCCGCAAGTTCCTCAAGAGTATCAGGTAGTGTATACTCATCATGATGAGTATATACCTGATTTTACTTTTATCCTCCATCAGGATGAACAACTGTGCTAGAAATACTTGCAAGGTAACATAGTGTTACCTCGAGATCGGGCAGTCCTGAACATGCTCCTTCGTGCTCTGGCACAGATTGACATAACATAGCTATACGCTAAATATGTTGCAGAAGGTTATGACATAAGGGATTACCATCCCACAGTAGCACAACGTTTAAGGGACTTGCGGCAAGAGAGCCACCATACATCGTTGAAGGGCAAAGGGCCCCATAATGCTTCACCTGTGATAAGAGAAGTTAAGAGTGGTGAACCTATCTCAATAGGTTCTCCACTAAATGATGTTCCACCTCCTAATGATAGTGAGGAGGTTGGGTACCAGAACCTATGCCCTACGATACACAACCCTGGATCTAATTCCCATGAACACCAAGTGTTCAATGAGAGAACACAAACAAAGGATAAGGGTAAGCATTCTGATCATCATCATGATCGGGCCCGTAGTCATCGAAGAGAAGGTAAAAAACATCATCATGACGATGGTTCTCATTCTTCTTCCCCTTCATCACATCATTCACCCTCTCCTTCCACATCAGGACGTAGTCATAAAGAGCATAACGGTGAGGATAAGGGTAAGCAAAATGAGAGACCTCGACGAGAGAGTCGAGAGCGAGGACGAGGGCAGTCTAGAGAGTCTAGGCATGGTAGAAGGGAAAGTAGGGAACCACGTAGGCATCATAGACATCATGAGAGAGATGATCATGATGAACCCTTACTTGCCACCTGAAGTATGTTAGATATTACGGAGCCAGTGAGAATACCTACAAGGCATCAAAAAGATAGTTGGATCAAGAGACTAGATATGAACAATATCCCACGCTTCGAAGGGGGATACAACGCTGATCTGCAAAATCACTTACAGGCATTCCAAAATGCTTGTGCCTTGCAAAATATTGAGAACGAGTGGTAGAATTTAAAGTTATTTCCTAGGACACTCATGAAAGAAGCAGAGAGTTGGTACCGGTCCTTAGAACCAGAAACCATTATGAGGTGAAGTACGATGTTAGAACTCTTCAACGATAAATATCAAACGTACTCTAGAGTGTCCAACTTGCGTAAGAAAATCTAAGAATGGAAGTAGGGTAATAATGAACCCTTGGATGCTGCCATGGGCTAATATTATGCATTACTACATCATTGCCCAGGCCATGGTTACGCATAATGGGATCAACTCCACCACCTCGTAGATGGGCTAAGACACGAAACTAGGAGAACCCTTGGGACATATGCCCAAGGGAGATTCTCTGAACTTAGATCCCATGAAATTCATTGATTGTTGGAGCAAGTAGCTAAAGAAGAAGGGGAGCTATGGAAAAGAGAAAGCGCAGAAGAGTATGACTGCGATCCTTCCCTCCAAAAGAAGGAAGTCATTCTGTGATGAAGATGATGAGTCACCACTCGAAGATTTGGTGAATAGAAAAACCTTGCTGCTTCAAAAATTAACAACCGAAGTGTCAGCTAAGGTATATCAGATGTGGGACTCCTTAAACAGTAGATTCGAAACTGTCCTAGAAATCATAGAGGAGTCTAAGGAGGAATGAAGTAGTGACCATGGTAAGAAAAAGCAGAGACATTTAGGCCATGCACATGACAAGGGTAAGGGAAAAATGACTATCATCGATGAGGTTGTGGATTCTGACATGGACAATGGTGGTGGATGTGAGATCTGCCAATATGACCATCCTAAGGGATGTTTCCTAATAATCTCACATCTACAAGAGTCTGGGGTGTATGCACTCAATCTAAGACTTAACAGATAGTAAGCACCCCGAAGGTTATCTTATCCCTAAGGTAACTTGAGGCAGTTCCACCAACCGTTAACATATTATCCAAGTGGAACTCCACCACAACCTATCGGGCAACACCAACAGTGGCAACACTCACAGCCATGGGGGATGCCACTGCCTAGACAACAATACCCTTACCAGCAACCAGACCCATATGGCTACTACGTGCAGCAGCCGATTTCTCCAAGTGACTCTATGGATCACACAACTCCACAATGTCACTACCAAGTTCAGGAGTATTTTAGGACTCCTTCTCCTCTGGTAGACACACCACATACATACCATCCTCTGAATCCATCTGCCTCTCTTACGCTAGTAGTTCCACTACCACCCGCTCCAACAATGTAAGGGGAACTCCCCACTCAACCACAGCAACGTAATGCTATGAGAGCTGTAAACCTTCAACCTACTGCTAGTTCTGACAATCGCAAGAAGAGAAGACCTTTCTTTAGAACCAAAAGCCCAAACAAGCTCTCAAAACCACAAGTGGTTGAGTCTGTGTACGCTCCTCCAACAAATAAGGCTTCAGAGCTCCCTTCAAACCAACAACAGAGCTCAACACATACAGTTATGTTAACACATACCGTTACTGACTAGATCAAGGTAGGCCACCTTCCTAGAAAACTCTCTGACTCTGGAAGTCCCTTAATTTATCTCCAAGTCACTAGGAATGAACCTCATAAGGCTCTTCTTGACTCAGGTTATGGAGTCAATCTAATCTCACGAGAAATGTATAAAGCCTGGAACCTACCTCCACTTAAGAAGAGTAATATTCAACTAGAGGTAGCTGACCATTCCATCACCATTCCCTTGGGATTGGTGGAGGACATCATTACCACTGTGTGTGATTAGTCATATCTAGCTGATTTCCTGGTGATAGAAGTTAATAGCAACAAAGAGGACTTTCCAATTATAATGGGAAGGGCATGGCTAAGTACAATAGACGCATGCCTAGGAATCCACGATCTTTCCTTAGAAATATCTAAGGTAAATATTTATGGAAAGATCAAGAAAAAGAAATTTCCATGCATCACATACAATGACTTAGAGGGTGACAACATGGAGGAATTCTTAGCATTTTCTGCATGCAATTAGTGTGCACAAGGAAATCAGATCCAAAGGTGCCTATATGTAGCAACCACACAACAAGAGAACACCCAGTGGTTGACAGCTCATCAAGAGAGAAGCCCACCAACATGCATGGAACAAACTAGGGGAACAACTTGCAACCACAATGAAGGCATAGATACATTGGAGTATGAGCATCGCTAACTTCCATCCCTTAACTTGAAAACATCAATCGGGAGAAGTTTGACACTTCTAAGAAATTCAAATAGCCGTTCATTATTTCGAATCTCTCCCTTTCCATTCAGTCATGGGGGAGATGGCCACCTATGCTGATCATTCGAGGCCCTCAGTTCTTTTAAGTTTTTATTTTACACGTTTTTGTCTTACACATTTTTGTTTTACAAATTTATTTAACTTTCCTTGTTTTTGTTTTCAAAAATCGTTATACTTTTTCATTTCTTTGTGTGTGTGTGTGTTATCCATCTTGTAAGTTTATCACCCAATAAGTGTTCTTAATGATGATATGAACTGTTTTTATATTGATTGTTAATGTTTGGTTTTTACCTTTAAGTTATGATGTTGATACTAAGGTATGGTTCTTTTGATATAGCAGGCAATGAGTTCACTTCATTCATACATCCATAAATTTCTATGGTCTCTTTCAACTTGGAAATGTACAGTCCCTTTCTAAATAAGAACTATCAACGAATCGGTGACTGGGCATTTCTCAAACTAAGGAAGGACTCAAGGATTGAGAAGGGTGTGACTTCAAGGGAACTTGGTGTATTTGTGTTGGCCATTCTCTTGGGTGCTTGGATGTTTTCTTCTTAAGTTTTTCTTACCATTTTGACATTGCTCTATCATCAGGAAGCTGAGTGAATAAAAATAACAAAGTCTTTACATGGTATGGTTCTCACGTATAAACACATAAAAAAAACAAAAACAGTGAGAATTCAAAGCACATCCCTTAGATGAAATAATAATTTGGGCTACAAGTACTGGTTTTGAAACTAAAATAAAAATGTTTCCTCTAACTAAGGCCCTTCTCACTTCCCATTCTCTCCTCCTTTGTTTTGTCGGAATGGTGGTGGCTCTTTGGTGAAGGCATTCTTGTTACTTCAAGTGGATGGATTGGCCGAATGCATTAATGTGAAGTCACTGGATGTGATTTGTTGAGGCCAAACTTGGAATGGTATCTACTAAGTCACATTAATCATTAGCTACACAAGGGGCTATACACCACCTTGTTCTTGAGACTCCATTCCATTCTCTTCTCTCCATTGTTCACCTCATTGCAGGTTGTATCATTAGTGTATATTTTGGTTGATGCATTGTTTTCTTTTTGGTAAATTCTTGTGGTTAAGAATTTAACTCTTGTTCCAAATGACATTCCTAGAGCCTATGGACTCTTTGAATATGGGTTTGTCAGGGCATTAAGGGCATGAGCCTGCTTTGGGGAGGACCCACTGACATTCCTATTTGGTGCACCAATTAAATTCTTTCCCTTAACATTTTTGCAACCCACTCTATTTTGTTCATTTCCATCTTGACATCCATTTCACCGATGTTATAGTTATCTTTTTCTCCATATTTCTTGTTCTTTATTCTTTCTCCATTCTATCACTACCGGAGGTTCGCTCTTAGTCATGGGGGTCCAAACCCAAATTTTTTCGATTTTCTCCTAACCCCTACACCTTCGGTAGTCACCACTATGATATCTTCAAATCCATATCAGCCATACCACAACACAGCCAATGGACCTTTCACCGAAGCAAGGTATCAATTACATTATGATTCATATACCCTTGCTAATATAAGGCTATGTTGTATGTACAGACGGTAATCATACAACAACGGATTGGATCTGGAAGGAACACTTGGAATGGAGTGGTGCTGAAGTAGCTATGCAAGGAGCAAGATCGATGGTGCGCTTATGGATAGACAATGAAAGACGCAATCTTGGCATTGGCAGCATCAAAACTTCTTTCTCTCTCTCTCTCTTTCTTAGCTGTCAAATAAGGCCTGATGTCAAATGTATAAAATGTTCACTCTTACTGTTGTGAACAGTAGTTTTGTCTTGTCTTGTAATGATGATCCGTTCCCATGTCATCCCATTCACCATTAGTTCCATTTGAGTCAATAATCCCATACCTTCCCAATATTTTGTAAGGAACTTAAGGACGAGTTTTTATTTAGTCATGGAGGTATGATGGGATGCGATGTCGCATCCCCCACAATATCGCGTCTTCCCCTGTGATATCACATACGTAATATCGTAGTGCGTCGTCAAATCTATAAATAAGAGGTGACTCTCCCTTGTTTCCATGTTTAGGCCTAGACTGTAGTGAAACTCTGGCAGTTTTACCTCTCCAGAGATAGAATAATTTCCATGTACCCGCAGTAGGAGCTCCAAAGTGAACGGATCTTTATTCAAGCAAATATTGTACTTGAACACAAGTTTGTGTACGGAAATAAAGACAAACTTCTTGGATAAATCTTGCAGTGCATGGAATAGGCTAAATAGGATTTTATGTATTGTTGTTTATTGTTAATGTTTAAATGCTTTATTAGTTCATTAAATATCTCTCAACCCTTCTCCCATAGTTAAGTGCATTTAGTATGATCGCTTCGAGCACGTGCGTTACGCTTGGCGATCCCAGTAACGAATAGCGTTTAGTAACCAAGGTTGCATTGGTTCAAGGTGTGAATGGTAAGTCGGAATGGATACTGATGCTAGGTTTATTAAGGCTTAGTTAGTTAGTTAAAGTTAGTTAATTAGTCTCTTCACCCTTCACCTCATTAGCATAGGAGATAAAACACAAAAGAAATAAAAATCATATACCTCAGACTTACTTAACCATACAACCGTGACAAATACAAGTAAGTTGGGAAGATAACAAATGATTAACCTTAAGTGTTCCATGAGGCGTGTAGGTACTTAGTCTATGGAGTTCGACTGGATTGTGCGTGTAACGCTTGTAATCGTATGGTTGAGTGTAGGGGTACCTCGCCACTCATCAGTTGTATTCTTCTACACATTATCCTTTTTGGAGCTCTCCTTCCTTCTTGCTAGTTGATTTATAAGTATCATGTTAGCTATAAGTCTTGGAGATTTATATAATCAATTAGTTTTAGGTTTTAACACTTCATTGTTAGTTTCATTATCTGTCAATTCTTAGACAAGGGTTATGCTAAAGTTCTATGGTAAAATGTTGCCTTAGACTTAAGCTTATCGACATAAGGTATATGATGTTTCATCACCTAGTATTCATATATATCACTAACAAGAAAGTTAGTTGCTCTCTATTTCATTATTATCATGATTTAGATTGCATTTTACATCCTTGAATGGATAATATACTAAAAACATTTTCCAATAGTATTATAGCACCTTTTCTCTCCTTGCTTATGAGGAATGAAAAATCTTAGATAGGTTCTAATAATTACCTCATTAAGTTGTTTGTGCCAAATAAGAAATTTCTCTTACCACTTAGCTTATATTGTAGTTATACTTTCTAATAACTTCCAATAGTGAAACTTCCTTCATTTCAAGTAGCTCTTCTAATAAACATGTATAATTTTAGTATAGTTTTATGAGTCTTCATTATCCTCTAAATTAACTACTACCCTTTTGTAAATCTATTTTGAAACATATACAATATAAAATACTCAACTAAATTCAACAAGTGATAGTTTATAGAACATATAATATCTCTATCTGTAGTAACATCCATCATTAATCTCTTGTTTACTAAGATAACATTATCCTTAGGATTTTTGGACTTTGTAATTTGCAAGAGTGTTTCCTATAGACCTTAGGATTTATTCTAAAATTTTGTATGATAACATACTTGTCTAGAACAGGTTGAAATTTTGTATTCCCTCGTCACATCTATAATGTCATCTAATTATGGATATTAAGTTTAGAATTATTTCTTTAAACAATGAAAGAAATTTCTTGATTGCTCATAGGATTGATGAAAAGGGTTGCATTTCAAGATAGTGACTAATGAGTCACATTTTGACATGCTCCGATATTGAATACTCGATATCAAAGCTCTGACATTGGATCTGTGACATTGGATACCTAATGTCATAGCCCAAGATGTGATGTTGAATATCCAATATCATGGGGTATACATTGGCCTATAAATATAGCGCTTGGGCTCACAATTTTCATATAATTTTTGCATAGAGTAGCGAAGCTCTTACAGTTTGTTTTATCTAGAGTTAGCATGTTTTCTAAGTGCCCACAGTAGGAGTCTAAGTGTGTACGGATCTTTGTTCAAGCACTGATGTACTTGAGCATAGCAGTGTGAAAAGAATAAAAATTAACCTTTTTGATAATCCTTGTAGCATTGAGAATAGAGTAATGTTTTCTTTAATGCACTTTACTTACATGCGCTTTACTTTAATGCATTTAAATTAAGCAATTAATTTCTAGTTGTTAATGAACATAAGCATGACCACTTTGAGCATACATATAGTGCTTGGTAACCTAGCAATGTTTAACATTATAGACAAGCTTCAATCAAAAACGAGAAGAACCCTTGATGTCTATGCCCAAGGGAAACTGTTAGAATTAAGTGCCCATCAAATACAAAGACTAATTGAGCAAGTAGCTAAAGAGGAGGGTGAATTATAAAAAAGAGAAAGTGCAGAAGAATATAACCGCAATCCTTCCATTCATAAGAGGGAGGTTTGATTTTGTGACAATGAGGAAGAATTTGCACCTAATGAGATGGTGAATAGGAAAACTTTGTCACTCTAAAAATTTCAATCTGAAATTATGGCCAAGGTTGATTAGTTATGGAACTCCATGGGTAGCAGATTTTAAGGTATCCTAAAAATTGCTAAAGAGTCCAAAGAATAAGGTAGTGATTGTGAGTGCAAGAGGTGTAAGGAAGTTGAATGTACCTACAAAAAAGGTAAGGGCAAGATTGCTGCCATAGAAGAAGTTGCAAAAAATGAATTAGATGATGATGGTGGGTGTGACATCTACCAATATGAACATCCTAAGGGATGTTGCCCCATAGTGTCACATTTATAGGATTCTGGGATATATGCTTTGAATCCATGACTAACACAAAGGAAAACATCCAGAAGATTACCTTATCCTGAAAGTAATTTTAGGCAATTCCACTAGCAACAACAATATTATCCAAGCGAAACTCCATCATAACCATATGAGTAATATCAATAGTAGAAGTAATCACAATCATGGGTGTTGGTAGCACCAAGGCAGCAATACCCTTATAGACAACTTGATCCATATGGGTACTACATTCAGCAACCCCTATCTGCATGTGACTTCTCCAATCACATTTCTAATTTCCAATCGCACTACCACCCTTTTGATTATTATGAAACTCATTCTCTACATGAAAGAAAGAATGCCACCTTTTATCTTTATCCCCCTCCTATCCCTGCACATGTTCCTCCTCTAGCCACACAGCTACCACCTGCTCCACCTATGTAAGGTGAACTACTAGCTCAACCGCAACAACACAACGCTGCTAAGGTCATTAATACCAGTTCATCAATTGAGTAGGTTAAATACTCAATCAAAGAATAGACCTTTCTTCTGACCCCATAGTCCACCTAAGCCCTCAACTACCCCTATGGTTGATAACCCTATCCTTGCATCTTTCTCTGTATCACATTCTGTTGATTCCCCTTCAAACCAAACATTGCCTAGGATCCATATTATGATGCTTACTCACACTATATCTGATTGGATCCATGCTAAAAACCTGGAAATTAGCTAATCCTGAAAGTCTTCTCATTTATTTACAAATTGCTGATAATAAACCATGCAAAGCTCTTCTTGACTTAGGTTCTGGTGTCAATTTAATTTTTCATGAGATGTACACTGCATGGAACCTACGTCCTCTCAAGAAGAGTAATATCATATTAGAATTGATAGACTAGTCCATCACTGTTCCATTGGGACTGGTAGAAGACATTATGACCACTATCTACGAGTAGTCTTATCCTATTGAGTTCCTAGTGATCAAGGTGGAGAACTACAAAGGGTATTTCCCAATCATCATGGGAAGGACATGGCTTAGCACTATTGATGCAAGCATGAGCATTAGAGATCTTTCCCTAAAAACACCCAAAGAAAATACATTCAGAAAGATTGAGAAAAAGCAAGTTCCATGCATCACGTACAACGATACAAGATGCAATTGTATGTAGAAACTTTGGGCCATGAAACAAGAAATTATCTCTACATGTAAGTAGTATGCACCAAAAGCAAAAATTTAAAGATGTCTATATGTAGTAGCCATAAAATAGGAGGGCACCCAGTGGTTGACCACTGATTCTGACAATAGCACACTTTGCATGGAATTGACTAAGAGGCTAACATGTGCATATGTCATAGGCATGGATGAACTAGAGCAAGTTCATCACCAACTCTCTAATGATGCAAATGATGATACTTATTGGAAAGAGTTGGAGATTCCTGAAAATTTCAAGCAAGAGCCCCTTGAACTAAAAATGCTACTGATTGAAATGAAATGTGTGTTTTTTAAAAATGGGAAGCTAGTCATAATCAATGTAAATCTTGCTCTAGAGCAGAAAAAGATGCTATTGAATGTGGTTAAAGAATGGTCAACAGCTTTTTCTTGGTCATTTCATGAACTCACAAGGATTGATCCTAGGATATGCCAACATTGTATCTACACTGATCTAACCATGAAGCCAAATAGATAGCCACAAAGGTAATTGAACCCCAAACTAAAGCAAATCATCAAAGAGGAAATTGAACAACTCTTCAAGGTGGAGTTCATTTATCCCATTGCAAATAGTGAGTGAGTTAGGCCACTCATGATTGTGCTAAAGAAAGGAGGTAAGTGGTAGGTCTACATTGATTTTTGACTACTGAATATGGCAACATTCAAGGATCATTTTCCATTGTCATTTGTTGATCAGGTGTTAGAAACAATATCTACGCATTGCTACTACAATTTTCTAAATGGATATAATGGTTGTAACCAAATTCAAATTGCACTAGAGAACTAGGTGAAGACAACATTCACGAGTCCTTGAGGGACTTTTGCATGTCGCAAGATGCCATTTGGTCTATGCAATGCTCTTGCTACATTCCAACGTCTAGTTCTAAGCATTTTTCTACAGTAAATCAGAAGTGGTGTGGAAGTTTTCATGGATGAATTTTCCACTTATGGAGCTACATTTGAGCAAGCCTAGGACCACCTTGAGCAAGTGCATTGTATTAGGGCACAGAATATCTCAAGTAAGAATTGAGGTAAACCCTAAGAAAATAGGGGTCATCTAAGGAGTAACTTGCCAATTGAAAACTATCAAAGATGTTCGATCATTCCTTGGACATACTAGCTACTACTAGTGATTCATAGAGAATTTCCTAAGATTGCAAGGCCGTTGGTAAAGCTAAGAAAGAAAGATGCTTCATTTTTCTAGACCATGGAATGTGAAAAAGCATTTCAACAATTGAAAGAGAAACTTATAGAAACTCTGATCCTACAAGCACCTGACTAGTCTAGACCATTTCATATCATGACAGATGTATCAAATTATGCCTTGAGAGAAATGCTTACATAGATGGATGACAAGAAATGTCCATACTACATCCACTACGCTAGCCAAAGAATTATGGGTGCACAATTAAACTACATCACTACAAGAAAAGGAATTGATGGTAGTGGTGTTTGCTCTACATAAGTTTAGGCATTATGTGCTTGTATACAAGGTGTTTGTTCACATGGAGCATAGTGCCATCCACTTCCTAATGAATAAGCCAACAATGAGCCCTCGTGCCATATGGTGATTGGTGATTTTGCAGGAATTTGATCTTACAATGGTAGATTGAAAGGGCACTAAGAATGTGGTTGCTGATCATTTGTCTTGGTTATAATGGAACGACAAAGAGGAAGAAAACTCACTATCTAATATGTTTTCTGATGAACTCCTCTTTGTCGGGGCTATAACTAAACAATTGCCCAATAAGCCTAAATGGCATGATGGCATTCTCACCTGTCTTCTCACCCAAGAGATGCCATAAGAGTTAGACCACTAGAAGAAATAGCAGTTTCTTCACAAAGTAAAACACTTCAAGGAGATCAACGGATACCTCTACAAGGTGTGTGCCGATGACTTGGTTCATTGGTATGTCCTTGATGATCAACTATGCATTCTCCAAGATGCTCATGAAGGTCCTTGAGGAGGACACTATGCTAGGAGACACATGACCATTAGAATCTTGATGGCAAGGTACTATTAGCTAACAATCTTTAGGGATGCTCACCATTGCATCTACTCTTGTGAATGATGCCAATGAGATGGTGGAATGATTGCTCAAATGGAGGGACCTCAATAATGGATTCAACCACTAGAACCCTTCAACATTTGGGGCATTGATTTCATGGGTTCCATCATGCCCATGTCAAATGGAAAGGCATAGATCATAGTCACTATTGACTATTGTATGAAATGGGTAGAAGTAGTAGCTATCATTGACTATACATCTTCTACTGCTACTCAGTTTGTACAACAAAATGTTGTAAATAGGTTTGGTGTGCCACGTGCATTGATTTCTAATAATGGAACTCACTTTACAAGCACTACTTTTTAGAAGCTCATGCAACATTTGGGGGTTAAACATAAACTCACAACACCCTACCACCCCCAAGCCAATAGTCAAGCTAAGATTACCAATAGGAAAATTACAAGGATTCTAACAAGAATTGTTAGCAAATATAGAAAAGACTGGAGCACAAAACTCAACAATGCCCTTTGGGCCTACCACTCAACATGGAAACTTCCTATAGGCTATTCTCCTTATGAGCTTGTGTATGGAAAATTACCAACACTTCCTATTCAATCCAAGCTTTGTACACTTTCAATAGCTTGTGACCTCGACCTTAACTTGATTCTAGCACAAAAAGAAGGACTAATGAATCTCAACCTACTAGACCAAAAGTGCCCTATTATCTAATGAGTTGCACATGGCCTACAATAAAAAGTGCCATGGCCTTAAAATCAAAAAATTCAAATTTCAACTAGGAGATAAGGTTCTCTACCGGAGCCCACACATGTACCTCAATGAACTAAGTTCCAAACATTGTGGGAAGGGCCTTACATCATTTACGAAACTTTTCCTTCTAGGGCCATAATGATATACAAACCTGAAAGCCCAAACAAAAAATAGCTTGTCAACATCCAACAAAGAAAACCTTTCCATGAGCATAAGCTAGCTAATACAACAAACACCTCATTGGATGGACAACCACACTCCATATTTCATATCTCCTTCTTTCAACTTAGTCATGGGGAAGATGCCCACCCATGCTAATCATATAAATAGTTCCTTAGTTTTTCATGTTTTTGTTTTACAACTTTTTGTTTATACATCCTTTATTTTACATCTTTTTGTTTTCATGTTATTAATCTTTTCTAATTTTTGTTTTACACCATCATTAGTACATTTGCTATTTCTTGAGTATTTTACACTTTCTTTTATATTTTCTTTTATTTTATTTGTGTGATTTTCTAACTTTTTGTTAATAAGTGCCAAGTACAGTGGTAATGTGCTGCTTGATAGTGGTATGTACTATTTTGTTATTTGATTGTTGGTGTCAAGATCTTGGTTTTGAATTTTGTTACGAGTGATTAGGACATGGTTTCTTTTTCATGCAATATGCAGTGAGTCCACAACATCCACCCATTCACAAACTCTATGGTTTTCCTTATTCTAGAAATGTGTAGTTCATTTTTCATTAATAAAACATTAACAAATTTGTGACTTTGGTAGTTTTCGAAATTGAAAATGATTCAAAGGTTTGAATAGGATGTGAGTTCAAGGGAATTCAATATTCTTTGTGCCTTTCTATTTGCCTAGGTGCATGTGTGTTTTCATGGATTCCTTACTATTCTGTGTTGACCAATAAAAGGAGTTGAATAAGTCTTTGCATGGTGTCATTCTCATAAAAAAATCGATGGGAATTCAAAGCACAACCATTAAACAAAATAAACACATACATCTTTGCATGGTGTGATTCCTAGTTCAAAAAAAACTGATGGGAATTCAAAGCACACCCCTTAAACAAAATAAACGCATACATCTTTGCATGGTGTGGTTCCTAGTTCAAAAAAAAGAAAAAAACCAATAGGAATTCAAAACACACCCCTTAGATGAAATAAATGGGCTACAAGCACTAGTTATGGAACTAGAAAGACATGTTACCCATGCCTAAAGGTCCCCTCTAACTAAGGCCCTTCCTCACTTTCTACTTTTCTTTTCTTCTTTAATAAGGAATGGTGGCTATTCTGTGGGAGCACTCTTATGTCTCAGGGGGATGGATTGGTCTTAGAATGGTGATGTGAAGTCACTGAACAAGGTTGGTTTTGGTCTGGACTAATGATGGATCTTATCAAGTCATTTAACCATAAAATTCACAAGGGACTTCATGTGATCTTAATCAGGAACTCCATTCCACTCTCTCTCATCCATATATGCTTTCCATGTCTCACCTCATTATTGGTTTCATGTTCTTGTTTGATGTCCTGGTTTGATGTGTCAAAATTCTTAGGTAGTTTCTTCTAGGTTTTTGTACTTAACCTTCCATAACCATTAATCATCCATGGAGCCCATGAACTCTTTGATTTGAAGTTATGCAAGGGCATACAAGGCTTGTGCTTGCTTTGGGGAGGACCCACTTGCATATCTTTTGGTTGGGTTAGTTAAGTTCTTTACCCTTAGACACTCTTACAATCAAATCCTTTTGTTTACCTCATCAATGACATCCAATCGTTCACATCTTCATAACATTTTTCAATGAACTTTTCTTTTTATTGTTATGAATTCTTACACCCCCTTCAAATTTTTTCTTATGTAGAACTTTTTCAAATTTAATGGACCACTTATCTATTTTACCCTATTTGTTAGCCTTACTGCTAACACTCCTAAAGGAATCAATCTACCACAGTCACAACTTAGCCAAGTGTAACCACTGATGAGACAAGGCATTTAACAGCTATGTGTTACACATTGCATACTAATTCACGATTTTGTTGCGATTATAGTGGGAAGCATGGATTGGAAGCAAGACTATCTTCATCAAGGATGATGCAGCAATACCACACAACAAGGACCATTTATGATCATTGGCTCTTATTTCTCATTTTTCAACTGCCAAGAGGGATGGATGTCAGTTCTGCCTAGGATGTTCACTTCTCTTATTGTGAACACCCAATTTTATAAAAGATTGTAACTCCATACACTTGACCACTTGGAGTCTATTTGTTCCATTTAAGTTAGTTTGTATGTTCGTTAATAATTCGATACCTTCCCAATATTTTGTAAGGAACTTGTTCCTCCTCTTCTTCACTCAAGGATGAGTTTTCATTCAATTGTGGGGGTATGATTAGTCATGTTTTGACATGCTCTGATATCGGAGCAATGACATCAGATACTCAATGTTGGGAGCCCAGGACATGATGTCGAATATCCCATATTGTGAGGTATATGCCAACCTATAAATATAGTGTTTGGGCTCATGATTTTCATATAGTTTTTCATATTTTTTGCGTAGAGTAGTGAAGCTCTTGTAGTTTGTTTTCTCCAGAGTGCCTGCAACATTTTTGAGTGCTTGCAATAGGAGTCTAAGTGTGTATGGATCTTTGTTCGAGCATTGATGTACCTGAGCACAGTAGTGTGACAGGAATAAAAATGAACCTTTTTGATAATCCTTGTAGCACTGAGAATAGATTAATGTTTTCTTTAATGCACTTTACTTGCATGTGTTTTACTTTAATGCATTTAAATTAAGCAATTAATTTTAGTTATTAATGAACACAAGCACGACCATTTCAAGCATACATATAGTGTTTGGTAGCCTTGCAGTGCTATATGTATTTAGGATGTGTCTAGGAAAGTGGGACGGGTACTTGTGTTAGGCTAGCTAGTTAGTGAATAAATTAGATCTTAAATTACTCTACTTGTCATTCTTGTTGTAGGTGATCAAACTTATAAAACATAAAATGATAAAAATCATGTACCTCAACTATACTTAAATCATATGCTTGAGCTTCACAAGTGTAGTTGAGAAGATAATGAATGTTCTCAATGCCCATTTCACTTCCTAGAAGAACTAGTGCAGTAGAGAACTATAGGTCCACGCAATTTGACCGGATCACATCTGAACACCTTAGTGATTCATATGGTTGGATGTAGGGATACTTCACCCCTCATCAATGACAATGACATATTATACTTGTGTAGTTTACAAAGATTAAGTGGATAAGCATGTTAATGATAACAATGTCCATACTTCATCAAATGTGTTGGTGTAACAACAAAAGTATAAACTAAATTTCTCATGACTCTTAGAAGAAGTTATAGAAGAAAAGAATTAATACCATATAAATTGTAATTTTTTAAAGTTAATCATTTGTAATAATTTTGTTATAATGTAATTTTTGTACAAAGGCTAACTGCTTTGAAATTTTGCCAAATGCAACACTTATGATCATGTCAATTAGTTTGGTCTTAGTTGACCTTCTAATTGTGTGTTATCCATTTTGTATAAATTCAATGACATGTTTTTAATTAGTCGTGGAGATATGATGAAGCATCAAATATCTCATTGTGGCCAACCTAAGGCTAATATAACATATCACATAGAAGTGTTAGCATAGCTCTTATCTTAGCATTGATGAAATTGAAAATTCATAAAAAGAGATGCATAGACACATCTATTATTACTAGTGTGTACTGCAAAGAGCCAAATCTTTGAATTAATTTTTCATCATCAAATGGTACTACAAGACAAAATGATTGTAAAATTAATTTTATGAATTGATGGATGGATGTACTTGTTTATGGCTCCAATTCATCATTATTTTTCAAATTTTTTTCATTATTATTAGTGGGGAATGACTTTTCATTATCCCCTAACATGGTCCCAATGGTGTTTTATAAATGTAAAATCAATACCATGTTGTAATCATTGTGGTAATCAAAGAATAAAGGTTGTGTACAAATTTTTTTAAGTCTTCAAATGTCATTACCACTCTAATATTTCATTATTTTTTCACTTTTAGCAACTCAACATTATTCTATTTCTCCATAAACATTTCAACATTAATTTCTCACCAAATTTCATTAATCATCGACATCATTAGTCTCTTAACAAATTCAGCAATTTGTTAATTTCATTCATCAACATTTAAGTTTTAGTATCAATTCTCATCACATGTGATCAAATTTCAGACATCTAAATTCAAAATCAAGTTAATTCAACTTTTATAAAGCTAGCATTTAGAAGTTCAAGGATAATCTACATTAAATCACATTGATCATATTTAAATTCATTCACTTTGTTGTTTCATTATCATTGCTATTAGATTTCATCTTCATTCAAATTCAATTGCACATTTAAATTTCATCAATTCATCAAGATTTTAGATGTAATCAAACTTCATTGCAATTTCTAGAAAGTTAAAAGTCACATTTGGGGCTACTTATTTCAATAAATTTCAATCAACAAATTACCTCAAATCAAGTTCAAATTTTGTAGGAACATAGATTGTTAGATTGTTGGATTGTTGAAAGAGGTTGGTATCAAGTATTTACTAACTCCATAACTCTCTAGGTTCATTGAGATATTCATTTCGTAAGTTCGCAATTCCTATTTTAAATGCTAAACAACTTTATTCAATACCTTCTTTTTAAGCCATATTTGAATCATCAAATAAATTCCATGTAAACTAAAATTTTACAAGCTTATATCTCTTGCAAAATGAGCTTTCCAACAAGCCTAAGATTAGCCTGAAAGTCATCCAGATCATGAAGTTATCGCAATCACAAAATCATAAAAATTTTAGGTTTTTTACAATTTGGTTGCCCTCATCAATTGGATTGCCCTATGTTTTGCGTTAGTCTTGGATGGTGATGAGACGCGATATCGCATCCTCCCCTGCGATATCGTGGTCCGCTGCCAAATCTATAAATAAGAGGGAGCACTCCCCTCATTTCCCATCCTAGGCTAGAAGTAGCGAAGCTCTGGTGGATTGATCACCCCAGAGATAGAATATTTTCCATGTGCCTGCAGTAGGAGTCCCCCAAGTTAACAGTTCTTTATTCGAGCAGCTTTGTACCTAAATGCAAGTTGTGTACAGCAATAAAGACGAGCTTTGTGGATAAACCTTGCAGTACATGGATAGGTTTTATTACATGTTATTTCTTACCTATTGTTAGCGCGTCATGAGTACGACTTGGTTACGAGCATTGATGAATGTGTACGGCTAACCAAGGAATCGGTTACTCATCGCAATTAGATTCTCTCACCCTTATCTTTTAGAACGTGGGATGAGTACGACTTGATTACGAGCATCTACGAATGTGTACGGCTAGTCAAGAAATTGATTGCTTGTCACACTTAGGCTAGCTAGGTGCCTGAGTATGACCACTTCGAACACATGCATTACGTGTGGTGATTCCAGTAACGATTATCATTTGGTAGCCACAGTTGCATAGTTCAGGGTGTGTACGGTAAGTGGGAACGGATGCTGACGCTAGTTAATTTAGACTTAGGACATTAGTTAGAGTTAGTTAGTTTCTCAACCCTTTGCTCTTAGCTTAGAAGACATAAAAACCATAAAAGACCATAAAAATCATATACCTCAGACTTACTTAACCATACACCTTGACAACAACAAGTAAGTTTGGGAAGACAACGAATGATTAACCCCAAGTGTTCCATGGGGCGTTTAGGCATTTAGTCTGCGGAGTTCGATCGGATCGCGTGTGCTACGCTCGTTTCGTATGGTTGAGTGTAGGGGTACCTTGCCACTTATCATTAGCGCCGTTGCCGGGGACTAAGTGTCTGTGTGTTGAATAGGACATAAGGGATATCACTCACATCGTTGTGAGCCTTAACGAACCTTCGGGTTAATAAAAAGATAAAAATTTTATAACGATGAAATAACACACCAATAAAAATGCCTTCTTCTCATAAGAGCAACTCACCACCTAAGGACCACACACGAGACAGTCGGCAAGATAAAATGCATAACCAAAATAAGCCAAGTCCTAAACAATATAGGATGACATATACTCATCCCGATGAGTATATTCCTAATTTTACTTTTGTTCTCCATCAGGACGAACAACTGCGGTGGAGAGATTTGCAAGGTAACATCGTGTTACCCCCAGATCGATTAATCTCTCGCATGCTTTTCCGTGCCTTGGTACAGATTGGCATGCATGAGCATTTCGCAGAATACATTGTGGAAGATTTTGACATGAGGGATTACTATCCCACAGATGCCCAACGTATGAGAGACTTAAGGCAGGAGAGTCAACATACTTTTCTGAAGGGCAAAGCCCCGCACGTCCTTAGCGAAATAGGAGATGAAGAACCCCTTATCACGGGTTCTTTAACAAATGATGTTCCCCCTCCTAACGATGGTGAGGAGGAACGGTATCAGAACCTACGATCAACGATACATATCCTTGGTTCTGATACCAGTGAACACCAGCTGTTCACAGAGGGAACTACCACTCATGCTAAGGATGGGCACTTTGATCGTCACAACGATTAGGGCCATAGCAGCCGAAGAGAAGGTAAGAAACATCGTCACGGCAACGGATCCCCTTCTTCTTTCCCTTCTTCACATCACTCACCCTCTCCTTCCACATCTGGGCGTAGCCACCATGAACATAAAAGGAAGGATAAAAGTAAAAAGGACGAAAAACCTTGACGAGAAAGTCGAGAGAAAGGACAAGGGCAAGGACGTAGGGAGAGTAGGGAACAACGTAGACATCACAGGCGTCATGAAAGAGACGATCATGATGAGCCCCTACTCACAACTTGAAGTATGCTTGACATTACGGAGGTAGTTAGGATTCCCATAAGGCATTTAAAGGATAGCCGGATCAAATGATTAGATATGAATAATATCCCACGGTTTGAAGGGGGATACAATGCTAATCTGCAAAATCATTTACAAACATTCCACAATGCCTGTGCCTTGCAGAATATAGATAGTGAGTGGCAGAAACTTAAGTTGTTCCCAAGGACACTCACTAAGGAAGCAAAGAGCTAGTATCGGTCCTTAGAACCGGAGACCATCAGGAGGTGGAGTACGATGCTAGAACTGTTCAACAAAAAATATCAGATGTACTCCAGAGTGTCCAATTTGCGTAAGCAGATCCAAGGTTGGAAGCAAGGTCATCACGAACCCTTGGATGCTGCCATGGCCCGCTACTACACATTGTTACATTGTTGCCCGGGCCATGGGTACACTCAGCGGGACCAACTTCACCACATCGTGGATGGGCTAAGGAATGAAACAAGGAGAACACTTGGGACTTACGCCCAAGGGAGACTCTCACAACTTAGAGCCCATGAAGTACGTAGCTTGTTGGAGCAAGTAGCAAACGAAGAAGGTGAGCTATGAAAAAGGAAAAGTGTGGAAGAGTACAACCGCAATCCCTCCCTTCAAAAGAAGGGAGTGAAATTTTGTGATGAAGAAGATGAGTCACCAATCGAAGAGTTGGTGAATCGGAAAATTTTGCCCATCCAGAAGTTAACAACCAAGGTATTGACCAAGGTAGACCAAATGTGGGATTCCTTAGACTCAAGAATTAAAATAGTTTTGAAAATTGTAGAAGAGTCTAAGGTTGAACAAAGTAGTGACAAGGGTAAGAAAAAGTGCAGAGATTTAGGCCCTACACATAACAAGGATAAGGGAAAAATCACTAACTCCGATGGGGCTAAGGATTCTGATTCAGACAATGATAGTGGATGTGGGGTCTGCTACTATGAACATCCTAAGGGATGTTGCCCCATTATCTCACATCTGCAAGAGTCTGGGGTGTATGCACTAAATCCAAGACTCAATCAACGGCAAACACCTCGAAGGTTACCTTATCCACAAGGTAACCCAAGGCAGTTCCACCAACCCTTAACATATTATCCAAGTGAAACTCCACCATAGCCCATCGGACAGCATCAGCAGTGACAATACCCACAGTCATGGGGGATGCCAC
>MNCI01001268.1:757942-770139 GCA_015680685.1 Gnetum montanum
TTTTCATATTGATTGCTAATGTTTGGTTTTTACCTTTAAGTCACAATGTTGATACTAAGGTATGTTTCTTCTGATATGGCAGGCAATGAAACCACTTCCTCCATCCATCCACCAATTTCTATGGTTTCTCTCGACTTGGAAATATATAGTCCCTTCTTAATAAGAACTTTAACGAATCGGTGATCGGGTATTTCTCAAACTAAGGAATGACTCGAGTATTGAAAAGGGTGTGACTTCAAAGGAACTTGATGCTTTTGTGTTGGTCATTCTCTTGGGTGCTTGGATGTTTTCTTCTTGGGCTTTCTTGCCATTCTGCTGTTACCCAATTATCGGAAGCTAAGACAATAAAAATAAGAAGTCTTTGCATGGTGGGGTTTTCACGCATAAAAATACAAAACATAAAAAAAAAAAAAAAAAACAAGTGAGAATTCAAAGCACACCCCTTAGACGAAATAAAATTTGGGCTACAAGCACTGGTTATGGAACCAAAAGTGTTCCCTCTAACTAAGGCCCTTCTCGTTTCTCATTTTCTCCTTTGTTTCGTCGGAATGGTGGTGGCTCTTCGGAGATGTATTCGTGTTATCCAAGTAGATGATTTAGCTGAATGCATTGATGCAAAGTCACTGGAAGTGGTTGGTTTGAGGCCAGAGTTGGAATGAGATTTGCCAAGTCACATTAATCATCAAATAGATAAGGGGTTGTACACCACCTTGATCTTGGGATTCCATTCCATTTCTCTTCTCTCCATCCTTCTCTCCATTGTTCACCTCATTGCCTGATGTATCATTAGTGTATATATTTTGGTTGATGCATTGTTTTCTTTTTGGTATATTCTTACGATTAAGACTTTAACCCTTGTTTCAAATGACATTCTTAGAGCCTACGGACTCTTTGAATGTGGGTTTGTCAGGGCATTAAGGGCATGAGCCTGCTTTGGGGAGGACCCACTGACATTCCTATTTTGAGCATCTATTAACTTCTTTTCCTTAACATTTTGTAATTAATTTTATTTTGTTCATTACCATCTTGACATCCATTTTATCAATGCCATAGTTGTCCCTTTTTATCTATCTTTCTTACTCCTTTTTCTTTCTCCATTCTAATGCTACCAGAGGTTTGCGATTAGTCATGGGGGTACGAGGCCTGATTTTTTCGATTTTCTCCTAGCCTCGAATTTTTTGATTTTCTTCCTAACCCCTACACCTTCAGTAGTCATTAGTCACATATTCCCAGATCCATATCAACCATACCACAACCTAGCCAATGAGTTTACATTGAAGCAAGGTATCAATTACATGATGATTCAATTACCCTTGCTAATATAAGACTATGTTGTGTGTGCAAATGGTGATCATACAAACAACAGATTGGATCTAGAGCTGGAACAAACACTTGGAGTGGGGCCATGCTAGAAGCAACGATGCAAAGAGCAAGATCGATAATGCGCTTACGAATGGACAACGAAGGTGCAATCTTGGCGTTGGCAGCAGCAACACTTCTTTCTATCTCTCTCTTTCTCTCAGTTGCCAACAAAGGCATGATGTCATTGTAATAAGGTGTTCACCCTTGTTGTTATGAACACCAGTTTTGTCAAGTCTTGTAATAATGATCCGTTCACATGTCATCCCATTAGTTCCATCTCCCTCAATAATTCCATACCTACCTAATATTATTGTAAGGAACTCGAGGACGAGTTTTCATTCAGTCATGGGGGTATGATGAGACGCGATATCGCGGTTCGCCGTCAAATCTATAAATAAGAGGCGGAACTCCCCTCATTTCCCATCCTAGGCTAAAAGTAGCGAAGCTCTGGTGGATTGATCACCCCAGAGATAGAATATTTTCCATGTGCCCATAGTAGGAGTCCCCCAAGTGAACGGTTCTTTATTCGAGCAGCTTTGTACCTGAACACAAGTTGTGTACAACAATAAAGACGAGCTTTGTGGATAAACCTTGCAATACATGGATAGGTTTTATTACATGTTATTTCTTACCTGTTGTTAGCGTGGCATAAGTACGACTTGGTTACGAGCATTGACAAATGTGTATGGCTAACCAAGGAATCGGCTACTCATCATGATTAGATTCTCTCACCCTTATCTCCTAGAACGTGGGACGAGTATGACTTGATTACGAGCATCTACAGATGTGTACGGCTAGTTAAGGAATCAGCTGCTCGTCACACTTAGGCTAGCTAGGTGCCTTAGTACAACCACTTCGAGCACATGCGTTACGTGTGGTGATTCCAGTAACAATTAGCGTTTGATAGCCACAGTTGCATAGTTCAGGGTGTGTACGGTAAGTGGGAACGGATGCTGACGCTAGTTAATTTAGACTTAGGACATTAGTTAGTTTCTCAACCCTTTGCTCTTAGCGTAGAAGACATAAAAACCATAAAAGACCATAAAAATCATATACCTCAGACTTACTTAACCATATACTGTAACAACAACAATTTTGGGAAGACAATGAATGATTAACCCCAAGTGTTCCATGGGGCGTTTAGGCATTTAGTCTGCGGAGTTCGACCGGATCGCGGGTGCTATGCTCGTTTTGTATGGTTGAGTGTAGGGGTACCTCACCACTCATCAGATGGGTCACCTCATTTAGTAAGTTACCCTTACTTTGAAATTCATCAAAAACCCACAACATGTTCATATACACAATGTTAAATTTCATCTATATAAATGTGATAAACAACAATGGAAATCATTAGTTTTGGTTAGTTATAGCTAAACTCTTAGTGTCATTTCATGGTTTCTAATTAGTTATAGTGCTTTTGTCAATTATAGCCAAACTCTTGCAGTTTCATTTTATAATTTATAATCAATCAATAAGTGCCCACAATTTGTGTAAGGTAGTTGATGGAGTCTGTATTTGACTGGTTAAACCTAGATGTAATCATGTTTAGACCAAATTTCACTTCAATGTTAGTTTGATTTATATTTCAACAACTTCATTAATATTAGTTAGCTTAATGTTTGCTTTTATATTTGTTGTTAATACTATACAACACTAATAGTTCATTAGCATTTATTTGCTATTAATTCTATTTTTAGTAGATGAGGAAAAAATATTACATCAATCACATGCCTTTGTCATACTTAATCATACATCTTAAGCCTATTATAAGCACGAGCTAGAAAGACAACAACCTATGATCCATAAATATTACTGCCAAACATATAACTTATTTCTTCCACCAAATACAATCAAGTCTACTACATATGCCCATAGAGTTTTGAAATTGAAACCAAACTAAAATTTTATTACATCTGTAGACCCTTTAGATCTATTGGAACTTATGATCCATAAACATTACTTTTAGACATACAACTTATCACTTCTACAAAAATACACTTGAGCTTACTATGTATGCCCATATATTTATGAAATTGATAGTCAAGCTAAAACTTTATTATATCCATTGACCCCTTGTATCTATTGGACAATAAAAATATACATGCTAAGAGTTTTGAAACCACTTGCTACTCACCACTGCTCTATGCATTCATGTTGAACCCAACAATCAGGATGAGAACCTTGCTTTGATACCAATTAGAACCTTAGGATCAATTAAAGATAAAGGGAAATTAAAGAAAAGCTACTAAATTATATTACTTCACTTCATTGTTTTACGTTAGACCTAAAATTGTCATTATATAGCCTATCATTAGCTTTTCATTATGGGAGTCTTGTCATAAAGAAGAACTTCCAAATAAACCATCATGTTATATTATGATAATTAAATAGTAAAATAATGAGGTTTTAGAGTAATGGTAAGTCTATTGATTTGAAAATTCAAGGTTATGGTTTTGATCTCATAAGTAATGGTGAGTTATAAAGTTCTTTTTGAATTATCTGAAAGTTAATTTCATGTTAGCATATTTTGTGTTACCTATATATACGGAACTGCATAGTCATCTAAATCTCATTTGGATTTCCACACTCATCTCATTTAGGAGTAGTCTACATTGGATTGCAAGCTATGCTAAGGTATATGCCAATGTCATTATATGGAACGAAATGTAGGAATAAAAATCATACATGTGATTCCCTGAACTTCGCTTAAAACCTGGTTTACATGACACATCAGCAATGGACGACTTCGAAGGATTCCCTACGTATTCAAAGATAAGTATTCCCGCATTCGATTTTTTTAGCATTCCCCTGCAACAGAACGGTCTTCTTCTCGATCAAGCTCGTACTTCCGGTTCCTGCAGCATTTCAGTATTCATAATATTAAACGATGGATAAATGGTTATATAAAACAAATGAAAAATTTATATTACCAGATGAGATATATCTCCCTTACCATTCCTTGTTCCTTCTTGCGCTGTTCAATCGAACCTCCCCACCTTTGAATACGTTGTTCCGCTTGAGATGCCTTGAAATATAGCCCAATATGAAAAGGATAAAATTAAAAAACTATATCTAGATTTCTAATATATTTCAAGTAAATAGCATTTATAATTGCTATGATGCTGTCGACCTTATCATGAAAGCATTTAAACCATAGGAAACCTGATGGCACCCAATACGCTATTTATATCCACCGAGTGTTCAACAGTATATATTTAGCAAATTAAAAGAGTTACCTCTTTATTCCAGTCTGTTTTCCATGTTAGGAAAATGAGTACAAGAGTTTGAATAGATGTCCCTGTTATCATGCCACCCCAAATACCCTGTTCCCAGACCAATAATGGGCAAAGATTATTCATTAAATATTCAGGAAGAAAAAAAGAAATAACAGTATAATGATTAAACATGGCAAGGCTAGACCATTTAAGTACCTCTGTCCTAAGATTGAAATAGTAGCCAAGAAGACTGCCAACTGGAATTCCAATAATATAATAACATCCTATGTTTACATATGCCACTAGTGCCTGCCATCCAGCCCCTACTGCTACACCTGCTTTCAAGAAAAGAAAATCATAAATAAACCAAATATCTACTTATAACTGTTATACATATGCAAGAATGATGAGAAAAGCTTTCACATTCAAACATAACCGCAGAGAAAATTGTAACGTCTTTTAAAGCTTAAGCGTTCCTGAGTTGGAAGTACCCGTAATTTCCCTTACAATCTGGAATTCACTGACCCAAAACTAATTCACGAGTTTGTGAGAGATCTAGCACCTGGATTTTTTATACTGTCTAGGTTCTGTAATCTGAAGACCACATTAACACAAGATGTCAGTAGAACTAAGAATTTTTTATGCCCTGTCTTGCCATTGTAGCTCCTGCTGCTTCATGACAAAGAAGAAAGAGCATAGATGCAAAATGCTACTTATTTATGTAACACAGTAATTGTCTTTGGATTGTTTCATAAGACTATCGGCTCTGTTCTTTCTTTTTAATTTTTGGGCAAGTGGCAATAACATCTGATGTGGGACAATTTTACCATTATCATAAGAAGGTCAACACTCAATGGCTAGTCCCCATGAATCAACGAGCGGGTAAGCTCTGCAAGTCGTAAATTAAACACATCTTTAGGTAAGGTTTAAACATGGATTATGCCATCTACGGCAACCCCACTAGCAAAAGGTATTTATATCTTGAGAAGTGGGATCCCATTACTGGAACCCTACGACATTTTAAAATTACACCTTAAATTACCAGATTTGGTGACTACTGTGAAACTTTTTATTATCTTTATTATTACTGAAAGTAAAACTGAAACTGAAATTTTATTGCCATTATTTTGATGGATTTTGCTCAGTTCACACTTGAGTGAGACAAGAAGCTATCGTACAAATTACTAACCTGACAAAACAGGCTGAACACTGTTGACAAGTACAGTTATAGAAAGCAAGTTTGCAAGTTTAGTTGTTGCTCGCATGACCGCTGCACTCTCTGTGAAAGCAACCGGGAAAATATTCTTGGTGCAGAATATTGCAACTGCAATTACTATTCCTATCAGCACTCCTGTAACAGTTACTACTATAACTGAAAACTTGGTTGCATTTGGCCGACCAGCTCCAAGTTCATTAGACACTCTCACGCTGCAATGTAAGGCTCAAAAGGAAACAGGAAAATAAGGTTATTGGATATCTCCTTGAATGCAAAATAAGGATAGGACCCGATCAGAAGTCCAAAGATGTTTGTCACCCAAACCTGATTGCCGCATTCAATCCAAAAGGTATCATTATTTCCCATCCATTTATATTCATGCTGCAATAACAACAAAATGGAACTTAAAATGGCATTATCTTCCTAACATGCAGAAGAATTTTTATAGTGATACAATTCAATTCAAGATCACAGGACTTGTTCTTCATATCTGAAATATGCATTCATAATAATCATTGTCAAAACATTGTCCCATTTACTTGAACGTCGCTTCATGTACCTGTGTCTCCCTAGCCATCCAAGGTTAGATCTTTAATCACATGGCAATTTATTAAGTTAATTTTTAGCTATTTTATTCTATGTGATTTCCATTGGCTTGGATTAAAAGACTCCATTCGATAGAAGACATTTGTAACAAGTACATTAGCTCCTAAAACGACGAAAAATACATGTTTATAGATCATTATTATTCTAGAAATGAATGTGAATCGGTATAAGAAAAAGAAATCAAGAAAATAATGCTGATCAAATGGAAAATTTGAAAATATCGCTAATCAACTATAAACTATGTACCCAAAACTCAGAATAAAGATATCCATTGGTACCATATAGAGATAGCATCCACTGCAATTTCTGGGTGGGAAAGATGCCCCGTCAAAATAATCAATATCATAAGATACCAAAACTCCAGACTGCAATACCAAGTGCAAACGTAACAAGCGTTGAGTATACGCTGTAAACATATGTCAACTAAAAAAGATATTTGATTATAAAATCAACAGAAAGGGAGAAAAATAAAGGCCTCCCCCCATACCATAACATAACAGCTGACGCCAAAGACAATCGAACAAACGCTCCAAGATCTTTAAATGCTAGCCAGGAGAATCCATGCCAGGCCGCAGGGCAAGAGCCCATGAAGATATACACCAGCTGAGCAATGATGATGATCCACCATGATAGATTGAGAGTGAATGCTGCAGCAGGTAGGCCATACCCCAATTTGAAAATGAGCAACCAGCTAAGAAACACGTGTAGCACCAGAGTTGCAGCAGATATCCAAGCCATCACCCAGACTTTGCTCTGTGATTGAAGAAATTTTTGGATAGGGAAGTTCATAGCATAGGCAAATAACTGAGGAAGCATCCAAAGTGCAATCTTTCCTGCCAGATTAGATATCTCATCCGTCTGGCCTAAAAGTTTGAGTATGTGGGGTGAAAATATGTAGATCAGTGTCATAAATAGAGCAGTGGTGTTTAGTATGACCCATGATCTTTGCATATATATACCCAACATTTCCAGTTTCCCTGCTCCAAATGCTTGCCCACATAAGGTCTCCAAAGCACTCCCCATCCCCAGCTGCATCCAATCCACACGAAAATGAGAAAATGCTATAAACATTTAATTAAATCAAGCTTCCAGAGTACTTGACCACACGAAGTATCAGATGCAGTTAGTTTGCAATCCAAAACATTTACTGAAATTTGACGAAATCAGGGAAAAAAACCTTAGTGGCATCTTTAGGACCAATTTTAATCAACGGTAATCATTCTCTCTGGAATACTCCGTATATAATGTTGAACAGTAACTTACTACTAAGTCTCCATGAACTTGAGATTGCAGGGGGAAAAAGTTAACAATCAGATCCGGATAAGAATATTTGAAAAATGTGTAGTTGACCTAATTTCTGAAAACTAATAGACTCAACTGTATTAAAATGTAGAAACAAATTCCCATTAAATTTCAAACTGGTTCAGTGTATTCAAATGCAAAAAGTACTCAAAGAAATATAAAATACATCCCTACAAAGTTTCTTAAAGCATGTGCAGAAATTTTAAAAAGCAAAAAATATTCCACCATATCCATGGAGCATCTAGCAGCCTGCGGAAGGATAACTAGTTTGAAAACACAGAGCAGCACAGATTTCAGAAGGCTGATAACAGACTACAAATATAATATTCTAAGAAAATCAAGATCAAGAACTTAAAGAGGGGGATACAGTCTCCAGACCATAAATCCAAAGGCTAGCCCTGCAACCACAGAATTCTCAATGGAAAAAGCAGCAAGTTCTGTGGTACCCAAATGACCCGCAAATGTCTGTGAGATGGCTCCCAACGAATACTGGCAAAGGCTGGTAAAAATTGCTGGTCCTGCTATGTACCATAGTGTCTTTGATTCAATCCAGCTTTGTCTAAGCAACTGAGATTTCTCCAACGATATATCCTCCTTCCGGCTAAATTCCAGAGGCTTATCCTCCAATAAAGGGTCTCTGAGGCCTGTGCCATGTTCTTCCTCCATGGCTCTGGAGGCTTCTTCAATTCCTGCTTCACTGTCTTGTTAGCTTAGCTATGCAAAATATCTGCCTCGGTGAATTACTCCATGGGTATTCGTTGAAAAAAGAGACAGAAACAGCACACAGATATACAAACGGCAAATAAATGGCATGAAAAGGCGTCTTATGACTGTGAGTGGATTCCTCCACGTTTTTAAGACCGTAACGAAAATCATGAACTTACACAGCTGTCTCGAAAATGACATTGGGTATTTATGATTTTCATTTTGAGCCTGAGATAGATACCCGGTAAATTTTACCAAATTTACAGATATTAGCCCGTAGGAAAAATCCGGGTCCACCGCACCGGTAAACACGGTTTCAAAATCTGAACTACGGGGATGTAAGCTGGGTTTTAGTTTCTGTAATGGCTGGCACGGAATGCCTTAAATCCGTCTGCTCCAGGCAGGCTGACGTTCATGGTGAATCTTGTGCGGTTCTCTGTGGAGTAGATATTCAGGAAGACTTTTAGTGTACAATTGCAATTTTTTTTGGCGCTGGCGCGATTCACGTATAATTTCTCGCATGGTAAGGCTGCTAGTTCTCCCAATCAAAATAGGAATACGAGGCTAAGGTCACCGTCTCTGCCCATTCACAGCTGGATGACGTCAATACAAGTGACAGATGTAACGGTGACAGCTCCCCAACTTTATTAAACGTAGTGTCAGGCATGGCATGCCATAAAATTACATGCACCACAACCCTTATATTTGTATAGCTCATGGCTCATGGATTTGCCCCTCCAGTCCTTCAACCATGCACATCTGAGAACTTTGTCCAACCAGCGAACATTATGATTCCCGACAACCTTTTGTGGTCTTTAATTGTGCTGGTGGCTGTTAATGTCAGTCTAGATGCTTTTGAATTGAGGACCAGCGTGTCGAATCGCACACCTTTGGAATTCAAATATCATTTGAACACCTTGTAACAGAGACATCACTCGAGGACAGCTAACAAATTCTTGAGAGCAGGAGACAAAACCTTGACAATTAATATCATTCACACAATTTTGGGCTGAAAGTAAATACAACTTATGGTAGACCATAACCTTGTCAGCTTAGGTGCTCTGCATACACATTATAAAATCAATGAAACCATCTTCATTTATTGTCATTTACCGTAGTGATCAATCATTAGTTTGATACTGACTCTCACCACTTACCTACCAAAATTATATTAATCACAAGCATTATCATCATCATTATCCTAGCTTTGTCCCAATAAAATATGTTAACTATTCAACGTATACATTATAAAATCAATGAAACCAACTTCATTTATGTCATTTACCAAATGTAGGTAAGTAGTGCCTAGTCATTAGTTGATACTTTGACTCTCACCACTTACCTACCAAAATTATCTCTAGAAAAGAAATCCTCATTTACAAATTATATTAATCACAAGCATTATCCTCATCGTTATCCTAGCTTTGTCCCAACAAAATATGTTAACTATAAGAGTTTTCTTTTCCCATTTGCATCTATAAATAGCTAGATCCTTAACCAGCTGCAATTCCTTTATATCATATGCAATTATTTTTCCTATGTCCTTTTTGGTCTTCCTTTTGCTTGTTTTCCTAGAAACGTGATTTAGAAAACTTTTTTGATACTTATAATATAATCTTCTTTAGATATTACCAAATCATCTAAGACATTATTTTTGTAGGTTATCATAAATAGAAGTCACTTTACACTTTTCTTTAATGTTTGTATTATGCAATTTATCTATTATTGTAACATTTAACTTTCATCTAAGCATTCACATTTCTACTACACTGATTTGTTGTGTATAACTCTTTTATACAATGCAACATTCAACATAATATAAAATAGCAAGCCTAACTACTAACCTATAAAATTTTCCCTTTAGTTTTATTAGGATTCTTTTATCATATAAAACACCACTAGCCTATCTCAATTTTTACCATCCTTCCTCAATCCTATTTCTTGTAACTTTATTAATTTTACCATCTAAGTAAAGCATTAATCCTAGGTAGCAAAATTATTTATAGTGAAGGAAATTTTTATCTTGAATTATTTATTTCTATTTTTCCACTGTTTATGTTTTTAGTAAAATTACATTCCATGTATTCATGAGGTCATGAACAAGCATGATGTTATAAATGACATAATTTATCATACCAACCTATAAACAGAGGTATACTCCCCTATATTCAAGTGATGGCTGTTTTGATTTTTATCATTTTTTAAGCATCAAGTTGCAGAAGGCATTATAATCATGTTCTCTAAATTTGAAGTAGAAGTTTTAGCATTTTCTCAAGGATTTCACAAGATTTCATCACATCTTCTCAAGCTTCTCTCTCATTCTCTTACACTCTCATTTTATCTCACATCTCTCATTCATTTTCTTACTCTCACGCTTAATTCTCAATCATTTTCATTCATACTCATATTCATGTTGCATAGTTCATATATAGTTTAATCATTATTGTTTGAGATCTAATCGATTTGATATAATTTAGAAGTTTAACATCATTTAAAGTTCATATCTAAGTGAATTTCAAGCTATTAGATTAAGTTCATTTTATTTTCATATCCTAAGTTCTCAACTATATCAAAACTTTAATTATTTTGCCGAAGATGCAATTCCTTTAACTCAAGCAAGATTAAATATATATTCTCTACTTTATTACAAGTAGAGTGACACCAAATTCGAAGAAAAACACTGTAAATTTCATCAAATCATTCATTAAGAAATCAAATTTTGTATTTATCACTTCACATTGTCGATCTGTGACTTCCAACACTAATGAAAGAACATTATCGCTTCTTATTACTTAGCATGACATCTAGTAATACAACATGCATTCGATTGATTGCCTTTGTCATTGTAGTTGAATGCTCCAATTGACCTAGCATGAGAACATTTAATAAGGACCTAAAACAACCGTAAGATTTATCACTTCAAATAACTTCAAGTGATAATGAGTTAAAGGCTATTGTTTCAAATAGCCTAGTAATAATCTAAAGCAATAAGCTTCAATTTTAAATTTTAAAAGGAAAATCCAAAATTGCACAAGCTTCCATCATGTATTTGATAGTTTTTTCTAATGATTCTTGAATTATATCCATTTTGTTTTAAGAGCTTTTAGCTCTTCTTCTAAGGTTTTCATATAACAAATTATTCGATTTCTAAATACAAAATTTTTTTAAAGTTTTTTCCTTTTTTTTTGGAATAAAGCAATAGTTATAATTAATATCTGAGTAGCTATTTATATGGGTTTCCTCTTTTAGATTTTACAAGAGCATGTTAAATAGTGTTCAATCTTTTCCTTTCATTTTGAGGCCAAAATTCAAGAGAGGAAAGTAGCTTCTTGACTTTAGAGAATTCCTATCCTTATCATTTGCAATGTTGAATCCTCATCATTAATCAACTTCAACCATCAATCACAACTCCTTTAGCCCTTTAGTATTGATGAGACGCGACATGCATAGTGCCGCGATATCGCAGTCTGCCGCCATATCTATAAATAAGAGGCGGCACTCCCTTCATTTGGCAATCCTAGCTAGAAGTAGCGAAGCTCTGGCAGTTTGAACACTCCAGAGTTAGATTAATTTCCCATGTGCCCGCAGTAGGAGTCCTAGAGTGAACGACTCTTTATTCGAGCAACTTTGTAACCTGAACACAAGTTGTGTACGGCAATAAAGACGAACTTGATTGGATAAACCTTGCAGTACATGGTTTTATTTTATTGTTATTTATTGCTTTCCTAGTGCGCACGAGTACGACTTGATTACGAGCATCTACGGATGTGTACGGCTAATCAAGGAATCGA
>MNCI01001268.1:777178-798444 GCA_015680685.1 Gnetum montanum
TTTGGTAGCCACAGTTGCATAGTTTAGGGTGTGTCCGATAAGTGGGAACGGATGCTGACGCTAGTTAACTTAGACTTAGGACATTAGTTAGAGTTAGTTAGTTTCTCAACCCTTTCCCTCATAGCTTAGGAGATAAACTGAAAATACCAAAAAAATCATATACCTCAGACTTGCTTAACCATACACCGTGACACTTACAAGCAAGCCTAGGAAGACAACGAACGATTAACCCCAAGTATTTCTTGTGGCGTTAAGGCATTTAGTCTGCGGAGTTCGACCAGATCGCGCGTACACGCTCGTATTCGTATGGTTGAGTGTAGGGGTACCTCACCACTCATCAAGTATCCTTGATGAGGGTTGGTTTTAACATCAACAATGATGTCCCTAGCTAAAGTCAACATCACTTGGCTAATGTTGTCAACATCACTTACTAGAGTCACTTCAACCAAGTTATTTCCTACCTTGTTGTTATCACTTCACTTGTCAGCATTGCTTCACTAGCTCTAGTTCTAATCATCATCCTGATTCCTTGAGAGTAACTTCCATCATATCCTAACGAGTTGATACCCTAATTTATCATTTATTATCTGTCACATTTTAAGGTCATTCCCTCCCTATGAGAACTTGTTGTAATTAGATATTCATGATTTTATATATTGTTTAATATAGAATGAATGCATTGATCCCTTCCTTCACTTTGACATTATTAGCATTTCACTTGTCTTCGTTATACTTTACTGTTTCCTTTGTTAGTAGCTTCAATATCATGCTCTTTATCATTAGCAATAGTTTAATTTTTGCACTTTAATATTATCACAAATATCACTTAATCCATCTCTATCATTTTCTCAACTTGAGCAATTAGTTGACTCTATATTCAATTTAGAGGGTAATCCCTCAACCATTGGCATTTTTGATTATCAAAGGATAGTTCTTATTATACCCCAAAATTGCACTTAATATAATCCATGATTAAATTACAGATACCTTAATGCTTAGAGCATGTGATGTCATAATGCTTATAAGTTAAGAAAAGAAATTCTCCATAAACCTTATAAAACTTAAACCAAAGTGCATGGTAAATTAGGAATTCACATTGAAAATATTAAAACAAAAATTTCCATAATCATAAACCAAAGTTCATAATTAAATTTGATAAATCATGATGAAACCATAATCTCAAAAGAGTTGGTAATATCCATTAATACATCCATCCAAGTACATCATATTCATCTATACATAAGTCTCAAAAGAACCTACAACTAAAAACAAAGGAAAGAAACTCTAGTGATCATGCTTCATCACCTGACCAAGCCTAACCTAATCTTGGATGAATTAATCCTAGAAGCAATCCCATGTGGTTCACCTACTTCTATTAGTTTAAATAATGAAACCAACCATGTGAAAAATCACAAGAAATGTGAATTAACACTAATTGGCTAAAAAATTCCTCCACAATGCTTGCCCATTGTCAAAACCTATGCATAATCATAGATAACATGGATCAAGTATGGTAGTCAATCCTACCCTTCATAATGCCTATCCATTAACACATAAACCAGACTACTTGGGGCATAATTGTAGGTGATGAATTGTTGTTGTGTCATGTTGATGGACCTCCATTGATGTGGCCTCGTTGATGTAGCCTTGTCTATGTGGTGTTGCCCTATCAATGAGGCCACATCAACATAGTGTTTGCTACGTCTATGGGGCCCCATCGATGTAGCACTACAATAAAGTCTATATATACATGCTCACTAGCCATGTTTATGGGATGTCTTATGATAGTTGCAGCAAAGCTCTAGTTTTATCATTTGAGAGTTAGGATATTTCTTTGAGTTCCCACAACAGGAGTTAGACAGTGTATAGATCTTTCTTCAAGCACTGTAGTACTTGAATGCACCAGTGTGAATGGCAAAAAAGGCGAGCCTTTTAATCAAACCTTGCAGCACTTGGGATAGATTAATGATTCATTTATGCATTTATTGTTTCATTAATTATGCAATTAATTAAGCTAAATAGATTAAACACATAAGCATGACCACTTCGAGTGTAAACATGTATTCACTTGGTAATCCTAGCAGTGCTATTACTTGGTTCGCCTAGTAGCATGACGCTTGGTAACCCTAGTAGTGGATACATGGGTTTAGGACGTATATGGAAAGTGGGACCAAATGCTTATGTTAGGACTAGTTAACTAGTTAAATTAAATTAGTTATTAAATTACTTCATTTCTCTATTTTAAGCACCAGGAACATAAAACATAAAATAATAAAAATCATATGCCTTGATTACACTTAACCATAGCTTATGCATCACAAGTGTAATTGAGAAGACAATGAATGACTATTAGGGCAAAGACCACTTCCTAGAAGACCAATGTACCAGAAGACATAGAGTTTGTGAAATTTGACCAGATCACACATGAACACTTCATGATTCGTATGGTTAGACATAGGTGTACATCGACTACTCATCATTGGCATCGTTGGCAATAATTCTTTTTGCTTAAAATGTGTGCTATCTAGGTTTAGAGAACATCATTAACATCATTGGACGAACCCTAAGATCAAAATCATTCTCACAATAAAATATAATCACACAAGCACACTAATATCTTATTTGTATTACAAAATGTCTTCTTTTCATAAGCATGATGATACTAAACTGTCAGTTCCTTAAGAATGCAAGGCGGTATATACTCATCTAGATTAGTATGCGCCTAACTTCACCTTCATCCTACATCAGGATGAACAACTGTGATGGCATGATATGGAAGGTAACATTATAATGCCTCCCGATCCATCTGTGCCTATGACAACTAAAGGAGTGTTGGCAAATAAGCATCAAGATGATAAGAAAACTGATGAATGTGGTCATGAAAACCAAAGGAGAGTTGGAAGATACCATGGTGGTGGTAGTCCTTGTCTATCTTCGCCCTCTTCCTTTACATGTTTTTCTTTCTCTTTTGGTTTTGACAAACACTGCAAAAGAACAATCATGATGGAGGTGAACAATGGAACAACAATGATGATCACCAGGTCCACAATGATCGAAGGAGTAGAAAAGGACATCATCGACATCACCAAAATAATGATGATGATGAGGCTTTGTTGGCAACTTGAAGCATGCTAAATATTGCAAATTCCATAAAAATTTCAACCAAGCATGTGAAAGATAGTCAAATCATATGACTTGATATGAAAAATATTCCTAGATTTGAAGGGGGATAAAACTTTGATCCACAAACACATCTTCAAGCTTTTCATGATGCTTGTGCCTTACAAAACATTAAAAATGATTGGTAGAAATTAAAACTATTTCCCAGAATACTCATCAAGGAAGTAGAAAGCTGATACTGGTCCTTGGAGCGAGAATCTATCTGTTGGTGGAGTACAATGCTGAATCTATTTAATGACAAGTATCAGATGTACTTCAAAGTGTTTATTTTGAGAAGGCATATCCAAGGATGGAAGAAAGGAAACCATGAACCCTTGGACACCACCATGGGTAGATACTATTTCCTCATACACCGATGCCCTAGCCATGGTTATTTTTAGTGGGCACAATTTCACCATATCACAAATGGACTTAGATCAGAAACAAGGTGAACTCTTGGGGTCTATGCCCAAGGGAGACAATTTGAACTCAGAGCACATCAGATTCAAAGGCTAATTGAGTAGGTAGCAAAGAAGAAGGAGAGTTGAGGAAATGTGAAAGTGGAGAGAAATACAACAGGGATACTTTCATTAGAAAGAGGAAGGTTCAATTTATGACAATGAAGAAGAATCACCACTTGATGAGGTGGTAAACAGAAAGACCTTGTTGATTCAAAAGTCTATGTTTGAAATTTTGGCCAAGGTGGATAAAATGTGGGATTCGTTGGATGAAAAATTCCAAACTACTTTGAAAATTACCGAAGAATCAAGAGAGTAGAGTAGTGACCATAACTGCAAAAAGTGAAAAGAAGCTAAACGTGCCTACCAAAGGGGTAAGGGCAAAATTGCCATAGTAGATGAAGTTGTAGAAACTGAATGATGATGATGGGTGTCACATCTACCAATATGAGCATCCTAAGTGATGTTGCCCCATTGTGTTACACTTACAGGAATCTAGGGTGTATGCTCTAAATCCACAACTAGTAAAAAGGCAAGCACCCAAAAGGTTGCCTTATCATCAAGGAAATCATAGGCAATTCCATTAGCAACAACAATATTATCCAAGTGGAACTCTACTGCAACTGTATGAGCAATATCAATAATGGCATCAACCATAGTCATGGGGGATGCCACCACCAAGGCAACAGTACCCTTATAGGCAACTAGATTCATATGAGTATTACATTTAGTAATCCTTGTCTCCATGTGACTCTTCTAGTCATGTTTCTCCTTTCCAACATCACTACCACCCTCTCAAATACTACAGAGCTCACTCTACACATTTCAAGAGGGATGCCACATTTTATCCCTATCCTCCTGTTTCTGCACCTGTTCCTCCATGCTCAATGGAACTACCACTTGCTCCATCCATTTAGCTCAATTGTACTAATGTAATGCTACCAAGGCCATCAATCTACAACCAGTTCATCAACCAAGGGGTTTGGAACCTTGTGCTTGTAAAAAACCATTTTTTAACCCAACAGCCCTACTAAGCCCTCACAAACTCAGGCAACTAATCATCTTACTCCTACTTCATCCTTTGAAAACCATTCCATTAGATCCCCTTCAAACCAAATGCCATCCAAAATTCATATTGTTATGCTTACTCATGCAATATCTGATTGGATTTGGGCTAGCAACCTTCCTAGGAAATTAGTTGATCCTGGGAGTCCCCTTATCTATTTACAGGTTGCTAGAAATGAACCATGTAAGGCTCTTCTTAATGTAGGTTCGAGTGTGAACTTGCTTTTTCATGAGATGTATACTGCTTGGAACCTACCACCTCTCAAGAAGAGTAATATCAAATTTGAATTGGCAAACTAGTCCATCACTATTCCATTGGACCTAGTCAAAGACATTATGACCATTGTCTATGGGTGGTCTTATCTTGTTGATTTCCTAGTAATCAAGATTAAAAGCTATAAGGAGAACCTCCTAATCATTATGGGAAGGACATGGTTAAGCATTATTGATGCAAGAATGGACATCAAAGATCTTTCCTTGGAGATATCAAAGGAAAATACATTTGGAAAGATCGAGAAGAGATGAGTTCCATGCATCGTATATAGTGACATAGGGTGCAATTATGTTTAAAAACTCTATTCCATGAAACAAGAATCTATTTTCACATGCAAGTAGTATGCACATGAGGTAGATATTTAAAGATGTCTATACACAGTAGCTACAAAAGAAGAGGGCATCTAGTGGCTGACTGCTGATTCTGACTGCAACACAATGTGCATAGAACTTGCTAAGAGCCTAACATGTGCTTATGTTGTAGGCATGAATGAACTAGAGCAAGTTCATCATCAACTCTCTGATAATGAAAATGATGATACTAATTAGGGAGATTTGGAGATCCTTAAGAATTTTAAACCAGAGCCCCTAGAGTTGAAAACTCTACTTGCTAGCCTAAAATATGCATTCTTTAAATATGGCAAGCCACTCATAATTAATGCAAAACTTGCTCCTAAACAAAAAGAAAAACTACTAAAATTGGTCAATAAATGGCCAATAGCCTTTGCTTGGTCATATCCTAAACTCACTAGAATTAATCCATGGATATGCCAACATCGCATTTACACTGATCCATCCATGAAGCCAAGGAGGCAATCACAACAATGATTGAACCCAACATTAAAGCAAATTGTCAAAGAGGAGACTGAGCAACTCCTTAAGGTAGGTTCATCTACCCCATTGCAGATAGTGAGTGGGTACTCATGATAGTGCCAAAGAGAGATGGTAAATGGTGGGTATGTATCAACTTTGGGCTATTAAACATGGCAACATTCAAAGATCATTTTCCATTGTCATTCATTGATCAGGTGTTGGACGTCATATTTGGGCATTTCTATTATAAATTTTTGGATGGTTATAATGGCTATAAACAAATCCAGATTGTACCAAAAGATCAAGCCAAAACAACATTTATAAATCCTTGGGGGACCTTTGCATATTATAAGATGCCTTTTGGTCTATGCAATGCTTCTGCCACTTTCCAACATCTAGTCTTAAGTATCTTTTAGCGGCAAATAGGTAGTAGAATGGAGGTCTTCATGGATGACTTCTCCACTTATGGTGCTACCTTTGAGTAAGCCTTGGATTACCTTGAGCAAGTACTAAGAAGGCATGTGGAAACAAATCCAGGGCTCAATTGGTAAAGGGCCATTTTATGATCCAAGAAGACATTATATTGGGGCACCAAATTTCATAGGAAGGGATTGAGGTAGACCTTAAAAAGACAAAGATTATCCAAGGAATAACCCATCAACCAAAAACTATCAAAAATGTTTAGTCATTCCTTGGACACATTGGTTACTATTGACGATTTATAGAGAATTTCTCTAAGATTGCGAAACTATTGGTCAAGCTCACAAATAAAGATGCTCCCTTCATCTAGACCAAGGAATGTGAAAATGCATTCTAGAGCCTTAAATAGAGGCTCATAGAGACTCCAATTCTATGAGCACCTCACTAGTATAGACCATTTCATATCATGACAAATGCATCTAATTATGCCCTAGGAGTCATGCTTGCACAATTGGATGATAAGAAATGTCCATATTACATCCACTATGCAAGTCAAAGCATTGTGGGTGCACAATTGAATTATACCACCACAAAAAAAGAAGTAATGGCGATGGTGTATGCTTTGGAAAAGTTTAGGCATTGTGTGCTTGGAGATAAAGTGTTTGTGTACACTGATCACAATGTCATCCACTTCCTCATGAATAAGCCAACAGTGAGCTCCCATGTTATACAGTGGTTGGTGATCTTGTAGGAATTTGATCTTACAATGGTAGACTGAAAGGTGACTGAGAATGTGGTCGCTGATCACTTGTCTCGGTTATGATGGGAAAACAAAGAGGAGAAGAGTCTACTCTCTGACCAATTTCTCGATGAACTCCTTTTTACCATTGTAATAAATGAACAAATGCCAAAAAAACCAAAATGGTATGATGGCATCCTCACTTATCTTTTCACTCAGGAGATGCCATAAGACCTGGACCACAAGAAGAAATAATAGTTTCTTCATCAAGCTAAGCACTTCATGGAAATCAATGGACACCTTTACAAGGTGTGTGTCGATGGTTTGGTTTGCTAGTATGTACCTGATCTAGATCAATTACGCGTTTTATAGGATGCTCATGAGGGTTCTTGTGGGTGCTGGGAGACATGTCATAAAAATCCTAATGGTAGGATAATATTGGCCCATAATCTTTAGGGATGTCCAACAATTTATCCAATGTCATGAGCACTATCAACAAGATGGTGGGATGAGTGCATGAATGGAGGGTCCTCAATAGTGGATTCAACCACTAGAACCCTTTGATATATGTGGCATAGATTTCATGGGTCTCATTACACCCATGTCCAAGGGGAAGACATATATAATTATTGTCATTGACTACTGCTCAATTTGTACTATAAAATGTTGTCAACAGGTTTGGGATGCCATGTGCATTAATTTTTGATAATAGAACCCATTTTACAGGTGCCACTTTTGAATACTCATGCATTACTTAGGGATTGAACATAAATTAACACCACCCTATCACCCCAAGCCAAGGGTTATGTAGAGGTGACTAACAAGGAGATTACAAAGATTCTAATAAGAACCATAAGCAAATATAGGAAAGACTAGAGCACAAAACTCAACGATGCCCTTTGGGCCTACCTCTCAACATGGAAACTTCCTATTAGCTACTCTCCTTATGAGTTAGTGTATGGAAAAATGCCAACACTCCCAATTCAATTTGAGCTTCATACACTCTTAACAGCCTAGGACTTGGATCTTGACCCAAGTTTGGCATAAAAAGAAAGATTGATCAACCTAAATGTGCTAGAAAAACATTGATTGGTAGCCCTATCTTGGAATGAAGTGCACAGGGCATTTAACAAGCAACACCATGATCTTAGAATACAAAAAGAAAAATTCCAACCAAGAGATAAGGCTCTCTATTGGAATCCCACACACATACTACAAAAAACCAAATTCCAAACATTGTGGAAGGGGCCTTATATAATTGATGAAACCTTTCCTTTTGGGGTGATAATCATATACAAACTTAAAAGCCCAAACAAAAAGTAGTTGGTTAACATCCAATAGATAAAGCCTTTCCATGAGCCAAAGTAAGTCAGTGCAACAAATACCTCAATGGATGAGCAACCATGCTCAATTTTTTGGATATCCTCCTTCCAACTCAGTTATGGGGGAGATGGCCATCCATGTTAATCATCTACATGGCTCTTTAGTTTTTCTAGTTTTTTTGTTTTACACATTTTTATCTGTACAAATTGTTTATTTTACACCCCTTTTGCTTTTAAAACTTTTTTCTATTTTACACCATCATTAGTACATTTAAATTTTTCTTAAATATTTTACACTTTCTTATATATTTTACTTTATGTTGGTGTGATTTTCTAATTTTTGTTAATAAACGTGCTTTATGCCAATAGGACATAGTGGTGCTATAGCTATTACTAATGGTGGTTTGTTCTTAATGTTTTGTTTGCTAATATCTGTTTTTTATTTCTAAATTTTTGTACCAATGGCCAAGTCATGGTTTCTTTTTCATGGAAAAGGTAATGAGTCCATGACATCCACCCATCCACAAACTCTATGGTTTTCCTTGTTTTGAAAGTTTGAGGTCCCTTTTCATTAAATAACCTTTTAATAAATTTATGACCTTGGTAGTTTCTAAAATTGGGAAGGATTCAAAGGTTTGCATAGGGTGTGACTTTAAGGGAACTCAATACTCTTTGTACTCTTCTACTTGCTTGGGTGCATGAGTGTTTTCATAAACTTCTTATCATTCCATGTTGATCAATAACAGGAAGTTCAATTAAGTCTTTGCATGGTGTGGTTCCCATCCAAAAATAAAAAGAGAAAAAGAAAAAAAAACAAAAAAAAAAGATAATAAAATAAAAATAAAAATAAAACATGATGGGAATTCAAAGTACACCCCTTGGACAAATAAATGGGCTACAAGCACTGGTTATGGGACTAGAAAGACATGTTACCCATGCCCGAAGGTCCCCTTTAACTAAGGCCCTCTCTCACTTCTTGCTTCTCATTTCTTCTCTTTATGAAATGGTGGTTGTTCTGTGGGAGCACTCTTGTGTCTTGAGGAGGTGGATCAATCTTGGAGTGATGATGCGAAGTCACTGGAATTGGTTGGTTTTGGTTTGGACTAAGAATGGATTTTGTTAGGTCATTTAAATACAAAATCCACAAGGGACTTCTTATGACCTAATTCAGAATTCCATTCCACCTTCTCCATTATCCATCTATGTTGACCATAACTCACCTCACTGTTGGTGTCCATGTTCTTAATTTGGTGTCTTTGTCTGAAGTACTTGAATTCTTGGGTAGGATCTTCTGGGTTTTGGTCCTTAACTTCCATTAACCATTAATCACCTATGGGGCCCACTAACTTCTTAGGTTGAGGTTATGAAAGGGCAAACAAGGCATGTGCCTGCTATGGGGAAGACCCACTTGCATATTTCTTAGTTGGGATTCATTAAGGACCTTATCCTTAGGTATTCTTATAATTAGAATATTTCATACACCCATCTTTTGCATCCAACCATGTGCTCCTTTACATATTTTATTCAATACACATATGCTTCATCAAATTTTTGAATTTTTAAGCTTTCAAAGATCCTCTTCATGATTTCATCATATTCTTGGCTTTTTTGGGACTCCATGAACTCCAAATTCATTCATAAATTCCTTGTATTTTTCAAGATATTTAAGTTTGAAAATTTTGTTTACAGACCTCATAAATGGGGCCCAGTTGATGGAGCCCATGCATATACAAGGCTTTGTATACATGGCCCCATTGACGTAGTGCAAAAATAGTATAGATATGTATGACCCCCCTTAGAATTTTTCACATTTGCTCGCAAATGCGATGGTAGTTTTTCAAATTTTTAGAGCCTAAAGGCTTCTAGAGCCCATAACTTTCTAACCATTTATCCAAATCACTTTGTTCTTCAACCCTATAGCTATTGAAGGTAAGCTCTTGGTTGTGGGAGTCACAAATGTGCTATTTTTGATAAAAAAAATTTCACCATTTTTGTAACTCCCACAAAGGTTTAACTAAGAAATCAACATTTAAACACCAAATTGTAGAAGTTAAACTCTTCCAATGAGCTTTCGTGACACTTATAATAAAAATTAATTGATAAAATAAGAATAAAATAATTAATCTACCATGGTCCAACCTTAGCTAAGTGTAACTAACTAATGAGATAAGGGACTCAAATATTCAAAGTTACACGTTATATCTACTAATCCATGAATGTGTTGTGGTGGTAGATGGCACTAAAAGGTAAACACATGTAGGAAGGAGGATCGTCTCAACAAAGGGGAAAATGGCCAAGAACGGGAAGGGGCCAACAATAAGCCTAAGAAGAACCACTTACAACCCATGCCACAGGTCCTCTTAGGTAAGAGGCCAAGGTAAAATCTTCTTCAAATTCCAAAACTAGTAGCAACAACAGAACATTCCCACCAGGATGAGGCACCAACGTAGTAAGCAAACCTTGAGGTGACCTTGACAGAAGCCTACTTGAATACAATTAGATCAAGGGAGGTTCAAAAAATAGTGCTCAAGGAGTTAAACTTTAGCTCTTTCCTAGAGCAAGCACCTAAAGAAGTACAGGATCAACTGAAGACCTCTCCTATGTGGCCAATTATTACTTCCATTAGGGAGTGGTACATGGGAGAGATATTCTTATTCTGGAACAATAGGCAAGCTAGTTCAATGGTCAAAATCAAGGACATCTCAATATCCTACTTAGTGTAGGCCATTGTGGAAGTGCTTGGGTTGTCAAAAACTGGGATGAATCTTGCTAAGATTCCAATACAGGTAGACCCTAGCATCAAAAAGGAATGGATGCAATAGTGCTACGGTTTCAACCGCAAGGAGTACAACATGCTCACATTAGTAGAAAGAATTCATTATAGGATTGTAGCCTTTCACCTAAAGCCCACAATGAGGCCCAACAAAATCACTGCCTTTTCTACCCATGCATGTGCTACTCTAAGTGGGAGATTCCCTGTTAACCTTCCATAGTAGATCTATCTAGAGATAGAGAAGTGATTTAAAGAAAATGAACATGGAAGGAAGGCACTCCCCTTCCCATGCCTCATTAAGAAACTCTATTGGAAGGGAGGAATAGTCTGTTATACAAATGATGTTGTCAAGCATACTTTGATTGCTAATTAGATGAAGATGATGAAAGATAAACATTTGCAACTATCATTTAAGAAGAGGAGTAGCAACCACCACCTCCACCTACCACTCAAACAACTATGCTAGACATCGTTACAATAGCCCAACGGTTGCACAAATGTAGAGAATGGATCTTGAGTGAAGAAGAGCAATGAGTAGGTACGAGTTGCGGGGATCCATTTGTGTATTGGCCAACAATGAGTCACCTAAATGAGATGGCTCAAAAAATCAGCTTGATGGGGATGGGGGGAGGTGGATCCATTTTCTTGGCCCAAAAAATGTAGTTGTCAATGAGGTTGAATCCTAGTGCTAGAGAGATTATGGTATCTCTCGTAGAATAGTAGCCACTCCCAAGAATTTTTGGGAATGTTGTGACCTTCTTGGTACACTTGGAGGAAGGCAATGGGACAATAGTGCTAATGATATAGCACCAAGGATAGGAGACAATAGTAGAAGTGGTTGCTGATAGAATTACCAAAACACTTAATGCATCTGTAGTTGATGAGAGTGGTTACTCTAGCAGTTATTCTAATTATTACAGTGGTTAGTCTAGTAGTTGCTTTAGTAGTTATTCTAATTATTAGAGTGGTTACTCTAATTATTAGAGTAGTTGCTCCCAAGCCTATAAATATAGTGCCTAGGTGCACAATTGGGAGAAGTCTTTTAGCAGTCAAGTAGCAAAACTCTTATAGTCTATTTGAAAGTTAAAATATTTTCCAAGTGCCCACAACAAGAGGTTTGAGTGTGGATGGATCTTTATTCAAGCATTGTGTACCTAAGCACACCTTGTGTACAGTAGTAAAGACGAGCTCTTCGATTCATGCTTGCAGCACTTGAGATTTTTTTTCTTACGCATTTCTTTTATTTTATTTTCTTATGCATTTATTTTATTTTATGTACTTTACATTTTTGTTATTAGCATAGAAATTCATTTTGATCAATTAAGCAAATCGTTAAATTACACAAGCATGACCACTTCAAGCATGCATATAATGCTTGGTAACCTAGTAACGATTAGCATTTGGTAATCCCAGTAGTGTTGCACTGGTTCAGGATGTTACATCAAGTGGGAATGAATGCTGGTGTTAGGATTAGTTAGAACTTAGTTAATGAGTAGTTAAGTTAAATTAGTTACTTAGTTACCACTCTCCTTCCCTACTAGTGTAGGACATAAAAACATAAAAGCTATGAAAATCATATGCCTCAAGCTTACTTAACCATACAATCATGACATACAGGTAAGCTTGAGAAGACAATGATCAACCAACCTGTCCTTGTTCCACAAGGACGCATAAGCACTTAGTCCTTGGAATTCAACCAGATTGTGTGTGAAATGCTTGTATTTGTATGGTTGAGCATAGGGGTACCTTGCCACTCATCATTAGCACCGTTGCTAGGGACTTAGTTGTTTGTGTGCTAATTAGAACTAAGGAAATCATTCACATCATTGGAACGAACCCTTAGGGTTGGTTGAGAAAATAATAAAAAAGAATACATTACACACTGAATAGATAATTATGTCTTCTTCTTCGTATGAAAGCGCCTCACCACCTAGGTCTAAAATAGGAAATAATCAGCGACATAATACACATGACGTTGATCCGCAAGTCCCTCAACAAGTTCAAGTGGTATATATTCATCCCGATGAGTATATACCAAAATTTACCTTTATCCTTCATCAAGATAAACAATTGCATTGGTGAGACTTAACATAGTGTTACCTTCCAATTGTTCAGTCCCAAGCATGCTTCTTCATGCTCTCACATGAATTGGTATGCTGCACTTACATGTAAAATACATTGTGCAAGACCATGACTCGAGAGAATACCATCCCACGAAGGCACAATATCAAAGGGACTTGCAACAGGAGATACATCATAAGTCTTTGAAGGGTAAGTGGTCTTAGGATGTCCCACATGTCTTAAGAGAAAATGAGGGTGGTGAACCTACCTCAGGTAATCGTCCACAGAACGATGTTCCTCCCCTTGACTTTGGCCAAGGGGTTGTGTATTAGGACCTTTATTCAACTATTCATAACCCAAGTTTTGATACCCATGGGCACAAAGGGTTTGAAAAAGAGACACGAACTCATGATAAAGGTGGACATTTTGATCACAATCACGATCGGGGACGAGACTGCAAAAGAGAATGTAGCAGACATCATCATGGTGATAGTTCTCCTTCTTGTTCACCTTCATCATCTCCTTCACTCTCTCATTCAGTATCTAGATGTAGTCATAAGAAAAAAGACCATGGGGATAAAGGTAGGCAAAGTGGAAGTCATAGAAGAAATAGCTAGGAAAGGGGACAAGGGCACTCTAGAGAGTCATGACATAGAAGAAGTGAGAGTAGAGAATAATGTAGGCAACATAGACACCATGGATAAGACGATCATGATGAACCCCTACTCGCTACTCAAAGTATGTTGGACATAACTAAGGCTGTTAGAATTTCAACAAGGCACCATAAAGATAGTAGGATCAAGAGATTAGATATGAACAATATCCCATGATTTGAAAGGGGATACAACGCTAATCCTTAGAATCATTTACAAGCATTCCATGATATGTGTGCCTTATAAAACATATAGAACGAATGGCAAAAACTTAAGTTGTTCCCACAAACATTAGTTAAAGAAGCAGAAAGCTAGTACTGGTCTTTAGAACTGGAATCCATTCATAGGTGGAGTACTATGTTAGAACTATTTAATGACAAGTACCAAACGTACTCCCTATTGTCTAACCTACAAAAGAAAATCCAAGGCAAGAAACAAGGAGGACATGAACCCTTGATACTATGCACTATTACATTGTTGTTCTAGCCATGGTTATTTGCAAAGGGATCAACTGCACCATCTTGTGGATGGGCTTAGGCATGAAATGAGAAGAACCCTTGGGACTTATGCCCAAGGGAGACTATTCAAGTTTAGATTCCATCAAATTCAAAGACTATTGGAGCAAGTTGCTAAGGAAGAAGGTGAGCTACGGAAGAGAGAAAGTGTAAAAGAGTATAACTGAGATCCTTCCCTTCGGAAGAGGGGAGTAAGATTTTGTGAGGATGAAGAAGAGTCACCACTCGAAGAGATGGTGAATAGGAAAACTTTGCCTATCCAAAAGATGACATCAAAAGTTTCGGCAAAGGTAGACCAAATGTGGGATTCCCTAGACAATAGATTTCAAACTATTCTTAAAATAGTAGAGGATTTTAGAGAGCAAGGTAGTGAGAAAAGAAAAAAGAAAGAGGCTGATCATGCATGTAGCAAGGGTAAGGGCAAAGTTGCCATCATTAAAGAGGTTGTGGATTCGAAATCAGACAATGATAGTGGATGTGAGATATGTCAATATGACCATCCTAAGGGATGTTGCCCTATAATCTCACATCTGTAGGAGCCTACGGTGTATGCACTCAACCCACGATTAAACAAAAGTCAAACACCCCAAAGGTTACCTTATCCTCAAGGTAACCCAAGGCAGTTCCACCAACCTTTAACATATTATCCCAGTGGAACTCCACCACAACCGATTGAGCAATATCAACAATGGTAGTACCCACAATCATGGGGAATACCACCACCAAGGTAGCAGTATCCTTATCGGCAACCTGACCCGTATGGATATTTACATGTAGTAGCCAATCTCCCCACATGACTCTACTGGTCATGTGACTTCTTAACCTCACTACCAAGCCCGCGAGTATTATAGGACTCCCTCTTATAGAGGCAATATTTCACAAGCATATCATCCTTCTCATCCAATTGCATCTCTTTCACCAATAGCTCCACTACCATCTACTCCAGCTATGCAGGGTGAAATCCTTACCGAGCCATAGCAATGTAATGCCACAAGGGCTGTTAACTCTCAACCAACTATTGGTTCCAACAACCACATGAAGAAAATACCTTTCTTTAGAACCAATAGACCAAGCAAGCCCTTGCAATCACAAGTGGCTGATTCCTTAGATGTCTTAGTATCAATCAAAACTTCGGAGCCTCCTTCAACTCAACCACCGCACTTAATGCATACGGTCATGCTAACACATATCATCACCGATTCAATCAAAGCTAGCCACCTTCCTAGGAAATTCTATGATCCTGGGAGTCCTCTGATATACTTACAAATCATTAGAAATGTATCGTGCAAGGCTCTTTTGGATTCAGGTTTCGATGTTAACTTGATTTCTCAAGAAATGTACAAGGACTAGAACCTACCTCCATTGAAAAAGAGCAACATTTGCTTAGAGTTGGCTGATTAGTCCATCACTATCCCATTGGAACTAGTGGAGGACATTGTTACCACTGTTTGTGGGTGGTTGTACCCAGCTGATTTCCTGGTGATTCAGGTGAACAACAATAAGGGAAACTTCCCAATCATAATGGAAAGAGCTTGGCTAAGCACCATTGATGCATGCCTAAGAATCTGCAATATTTCCCTAGAAATATCAAAGGAAAATACATTCAAAAAGATCAAGAAGAAGGAAGTTCTGTGCATCGCATACAGTGACATAGGGTGTAATTGCATGTAGAGGTCATGATTTGTGCAATGTTTAACATTGCCTGCATGCAATCAATGTGCACAAGTGATCAACATACAAAGATGCCTGTATGCAGTAGCCACACAACAAGAAGGCACCCAGTGGCTGATAGTTGATCAAGAAAGTAGTTCACTCATATGCATGGAACCAACTGAGGGTTTGACTTGCACTTACATTGATAGCATAGACACATTAGAGCAAGTCCACTGCTAACTTCCAAGTCTTAACCATGAAAATGTCAACTGGGGGAAGTTGGAAATCCCTAAGAAATTTAAGCAGGAGCCACTCAAGTTGAAACCATTGCCCACTGGTATGGAATACACATTCCTTAAAAATGGAAAACTAGTAATTATTAATGCTAAGCTTGCTCCTCACCAGAAAGAAAAACTGCTGAAGGTAATCAATAGATGGTCAAAAGCCTTCACTTGGTCATATCCCAAATTAATTGGAATAGATCCTAGGATATACCAACATAGGATTTACACCATGAAGCCTTGAAGACAACCGTAGAGGTGATTGAACCATAAGCTAAAGTAAGTAGTTAAGGAAGAAATTGAATAGCTTCTCAAGGCTAGGTTCATATACCCCATTGTTGATAGTGAATGGATTAGTCCCTTAGTTATTGTGCCTAAAAAGGGAGGCAAATGGAGGGTGTGCATAAATTTCAGGCTACTAAATATGGCAACATTCAAAGATCGCTTTCCATTGCCATTTTTCGACCAAGTCTTAAACACCATCGCAGGGCATCGCTATTATAGTTTTTTGGATGGATATAGTGGATATAACCAAATACAAATAGCCCTAGAAGACCAAGCCAAGACTACGTTCACTAGTCCTTGGGGAACATTCGCATACAAACAGATGTTGTTTGGCTTGTGCAATACCCCTACAACATTTCAATGACTAGTTCTAAGCATCTTCCAATAGCAGATAGGAAATGGTGTAGAAGTTTTTATGGACAATTTCTCCACCTATGGAACAAACTTTGATCAAGCCTTGGATTAGTTAGAGAAAGTGTTAGAAAGATGTGTAGAAACCAATTTGAGGCTCAACTGGCAGAAAATCCATTTGATGGTCCAAGAGGGCGTAGTACTAGGGCACAAAATCTCACATAGAGGGATAGAGGTAGTTCCCAGGAAAATCAAAGTTATCCAAGGAATTGCCCATCAACTAGAAATTGTCAAAGATATTTGGTCATTCCTTAGACATAATGGCTACTATTGGAGATTTATTTAGAACTTTTGAAAGGTTTCCAAACCATTGGTGGAATTAACAAAAAAGGATGTACCTTTCGAGTGGACCAGGGAATGCGAATTAGCTTTTCAAACTTTAAAATAAAAGCTAGTAGAAACACCCATTCTACAAGGTCCTGATTGGTCCAAACCATTCCATATGATGACTGACGTGTCTGACTATGCCTTAGGAGCCATACTTACATAGTTAGATGACTAGAAGCATCCTTATTACATCCACTATGCAAGTAGAAGTATCATTAGTGCACAACTTAACTACACTAGCATAGAGAAAGAATTAATGGTTGTAGTGTTTACACTAGAAAAGTTTAGACACTATGTATTGGGATATAAAGTATATATACATATAGATCATAGTGTAATAAGGTTCCTCATGAATAAGCGAATGGTAAGCTCTCATATCATACGATGACTTGTAATCTTACAAGAGTTCGATCTTATGATGATCAATCGTAAAGGCACTGAGAATAGAGTTGCTAATCATTTATCTTGGTTGCGATAGGACAACAAAGAGGAAGAGTATCCAATTTTTGATTATTTTATTTGATAAAGTCCTCTTTGCTGGTGTAGTGAATAATCAATCACCCATGGAGACAAACTGGTATAGTAGCATTCTTATCTATCTTCTCACCCAACAAATACCACAAGAGTTAAACCTTAAGAAGAAACAACAGTTTCTTCACTGAGCCAGGTACTTTATGGAAATCAATGGAAAACTTTACAAAGTGTGTCTTGATGGATTGGTTTGATAGTGTGTTCTCGATATAGATCAACTACGAGTTCTCCAAGATGCTCATGATGGTCCTTATGGGGGTCATTATGCTGGGAGACGAATGGCCATCAAGATCTTGCTTGCAAGATATTATTGGCCTACATTGTTTCGAGACGCCCATCAATTCATCTAATCTTGTGAGCACTGTCAACTTGATGGCGGAATAACTGCTAGAATGGAGGGTCCGCAATAATGGATCCAACTGTTAGAACCCTTCAACAGTTGGGGAATTGATTTTATGGGGCCAATTACACCAATGTCCAATGAAAAAGCCTCTATCATTTTTGTTGTTGATTACCTAACTAAATGGGTAGAAGTAGCTACTATTAAGGATTGTACATCATCTACAGCTACATGATTTGTTTAATAAGAAATCATAAATAGGTTTGGTGTGCCTCATGCACTTATTTCAGATAATGATACCCACATCATAGATGCAACTTTTCAGAAATTAATGCAACACTTAGGGGTTGAGCATAAATTGACTACACCATACCACCACCAAGTGAATGGTCAAGCAGAAGTCACCAACAAGGAGATTATGAAGATATTGACAAGAACTATTTACAAGTTTAGGCAAGACTAGAGCACTAAACTGAATGATGCTCTTTGGGCATACTGCTCTACATGGAAACTCCCTACAGGTTACTCTCCTTATGAGTTAGTGTATAGTAGATTACCAATGCTTCCCATTCAAACTAAGCTCCATATACTATCCATGGCATGTGACCTCAACCTTGACCTTGATCTAGCATAGAAAGAACAGTTAGTAACCCTTAACTTACTAGATGAAAATCGACTAGTTGCCTTGTCATCTAACAAGTTGCACAAGGCATTTAATAAACAACATCATGATCTAAGGATTAAAAAAGTTAAATATAAACTGGGAGATAAGGTTCTCTATTGGAATCCCACACATGTGCCACAATGTATTAAATTTCAAACACTGTGGAAAGGACCTTATATTATTTATGCAACTTTTCCTTCAGGGGCCATGACAATATACAAACTTGGGAGCCTAGACAAGAAACTGTTCATCAACGTACAATAAACCAAACCTTTCCATGAGCTTAGGATAGCCAGTACACATGCTACCTCTGTTGATGGACAACCTTGCTCACTATTTTGGATCTCCTCCTTCCAACTCAGTTGTGGGGGAGATGGCCACCTATGCTAACCGTTTTAGGCCTTCAGTTCTTTTTGAATTTTTGTTTTACACATTTTTCCAACTTTTCTTATTTTTTTACACCATCATTCATGTTTTTACTATTTTTTTGTTTGCTTGATTTACTTTTATTCATCATCCAATAAGTGCTCATGATGGTGGATTACATTATATCATATTGATTGCTAATTTTTGGCTTTTACCTTTGAATTATGATGTTGATATTAAGGTATGGTTCTTATAGTAAAATAGGCAATGAGTCCACGCCATCCACTCATCCATACAACTCTATGGTCTCCTTTGNTAAACATCAAAAGAAAAAAAAAAGAGAAAAGAAAGGAGAAAAGTGAGAATTCAAAGCACACCCCATAGACAGAATAAAGCAATATGGGCTACAAGCACTGGTTATGAAACTGGAAAGACATATTACCCTTGCTTGAAGGTTCCCTCTAACTAAGGCCCTTTCTCACTTCTTGCTTCTCCATCTCGCTCTCCTTAGGATGGTGGTCACTCTTTGTGAAGGCATTCTTGTTGGGTCAAGAGGATGGATTGGCCATGTGTATTGATGCGAGGTCACTGAATGTGATTGGTTTAAGTTTGGATTTGGGATGAGTTCTACTCAGTTATCTTAACCATGAAATACACAAGGGGCTTTACACAACCTTATTCTTGGGATTCCATTCCATTCTCTCCTCTCCATCCTTCTTTCCATTTTCAACCTCATTGCTAGTTTTATCATTAGTCCATTTTAGGTTGATGTATTATTTTTCTTTGGTGAATTCTTATGGGTAAGTTTTTAACCCTTGCTTCCAAATGACATTCCTAGAGCCTACGGACTCTTTGGTTTATGGGTTTGTCAGGGCATAAAAGGCATGAGCCTGCTTTGGGGAGGATCCACTATCATTCCTTTTTGGTGCAATTGTTAAGTTCTTTTCCTTAAACATTTCTTGCAATCAATCATTTCTTGCTTCATTCCCATCCATGACATCCATTTTATTGGTGTTGCTGTTGATATTTTTCATCTTTCTTGTTCCTCATGTTTTTCCATCTTATAGCTACCGAAGGTTCGCTCTTAGTCCTGGGGACCCTGGCATAAGTTTTTCAATTTTCTTCATTTTTCTATTTTCCTAACCCCTACACCTTGGGTAGTCACCTATGATAAATCTTCGAACTAGTTTCTGCCATAACCACAACTGAGCCAATGTGCTTCATATTAAGGCAAGGTATCAACTACATTGTGGTTTATCTATCCTTGCTCATTTGTGACTGTGTTGTGTGTGCAAATGGTGATCATACAAATAATGGATTGGGCTTGGAGGAAGCACTTAGGATGGACTAGAACTGGAGCATTTACGAAAGGAGAAAATCTAGTGCCATGGCTATGGATAAAGAACGGAAGGTGTAATCTTAGCATTGGTGACAACATGATTCATTTTCTTTTTCTCTCTTTCTCTACAAGCTGCCAAATAAAGGCTTGGATGTCATTTATGTATGAGTGTTCACCATATTGGTCACGAACACTAATGTTATAATATGCTTATTGATTCATTCACTAGGCATGTTGAGTTTGTCATCCCATTTGATTGTTCGTTGTTAGTTAGTCAATAATCCCATACCTTTCCAATATTTTGTAAAGAACTTGTTTCTTTTCTTCTATAATCAAGGATGAGTTTTCATTCAATTGTGGAGGTATGATAAGAGCGGTTACTCTAGTAGTTATTCTAATTATTAGAGTAGTTACTCTAACAGTTACTCTAGCAGTTATTCTAATTATTAGAGCAGTTACTCGAGCGGTTACTCTAATTATTAGAGTGGTTACTCTAGTAGTTATTCTAATTATTAAAGTGGTTACTCTAGTGGTTGCTTTAGCAGTTATTCTAATTATTAGAGTAGTTACTCTAATTATTAGCGTAGTTGCTCCCAAGACTATAAATACAGTGCCTAGGCGCACAATTGGAGAAGTCTTTTAGCAGTCAAGTAGCGAAACTCTTGTAGTCTATTTGAAAGTTAGAATATTTTCCAAGTGCTTGCAGCAGGAGGTCTAAGTGTGGATGGATCTTTATTCGAGCATTGTGTACCTGAGCACACCTTGTGTACAACAATAAAGACGAGCTCTTCGATTCATCCTTGCAGCACTTGAGATTT
>MNCI01001268.1:799676-854484 GCA_015680685.1 Gnetum montanum
GAAACTTGAGGTTCTCAAGGGCAAATACATTGATCAGAGATCTATTGCTAAGAACCTAGCCTAAAGAATGAATGACTACCAGGAGCTAAAAAATGTAGCCAGGGCATCTAATGTCGAATGCAAATAATTTTCTGATTAGTTTATCAACGTTAAGGAGTTTTTCCCAGTAATGTCCTATCTGTGGGATATCCTCATTCCAACCCACATTGGTAATGCAACATGGACTATGAATGATCCCCAAAGTAAGGAGGAGAAGATGAAGCATTACTAGATGCCTTTTTCCTTCCACGGAGGTTGTAGCTGTAGCAAGATAGCCATCGCACATGCCTAAAGTTGATGAAGGTCCTTTAGAACCTTAAGAACCTCCACCACCTAGGACTATCTAATCTTCTCAATTGCCTTCATGCCATCACAGGATGTGCTATCCAATTTTGAGTACTCATGTCATGGTGTTCAATTTTGTGTCATGTACACCACAATTTTTTGTAATGTTGTTGATTTATATACTCGGGCACTCAGTTTGTCAAGTTAGTTTGTTATGTTAATAGTCAATCAATAATCTCATACCTTCCCAATTTTGTAAAGAAACTCGAGGACAAGTTTTCATTCAGTTGTGGGGGTATGACGAATCATCATTGTGTTGCATTAACAATCCCCCATTGATGTGGCCTTATCTATGCAGCCTCATCTACATGGTGTTGCCCCATCAATGGGGCTATGTTGATGTAGCATTTGCTATGTCTATGGGGCCCTATTAATGTAGCAGTATAATAACGTCTATAAATACGTGCTTATTAGCCATGTTTATGGGATGTCTTGTGATAGTTGTAGTAGAGCTCTTGTAGTTTTGTCATTTGAGAATTAAAATACTTCTATGAGTGCCTACAGCAAGAGTTAGAAAGTGTACTGATCTTTATCCGAGCATTGTTGTACCTGAACGCACTAGTGTGACTGGCAATAAAGATGAGCCTTTTAATCAAACCTTGCAGCACTTGGTAGAGATTAATGATTCATTTATGCATTTGTCATTTTCATTAATTATGCAATTAATTAAGCTAAATTATATTTCAAGTGATTAGTTAATTAATTAAGCTAAATAGATTAAACACATAAGTACGACCACTTCAAGCGTAAACATGTATTTGCATGGTAATCCCAACAGCATTATTGCTTGGTTCACCCAGTAGCATAGGGCTTGGTAACCTCAGCAATGGATATGTGGGTTTAGAACATGTACGGAAAGTGGGACCAAATGCTTATGTTAAGACTAGTTAGAGCTTAGTTAACTAGTTAAATTATATGAGTTATTAAATTACTTCATTTCTCTATTTTAAGCACCAAGAACATAAAACATAAAATAATAGAAAACATATGCCTTGATTACACTTAACCATACCTTGTGCATCACAAGTGTAATTAAGAAGACAACGAATGACTATTAGGGCAAAGTCCACTTCCTAGAAGACTAATGTACCAGAAGACATAGAGTCCACAGAATTCTACCGGATTATGCGTGATTGCTTTGTGATTCATATGGCTGGATGTAGGGGTACCTTAATCGCTCATCAATAGGTAACATGGATCAAGTACTAGAGGCTAACATGGGCTCCCCACATTGCCTACTTATTGACCCCATTAAATCCATAATCATGAAGTGAAAATGCCAAAGAATGCATGAATTAGAATACCTATTGGAGTAAGGAAATGATCATGTCCAAGACAATTTGATTACTTATTTTAGATGGTTGTTGGTACATGGCTCCATTAAGACACATATACCTCCAAATAGCTTTCTTTGATTTTAATGAGCTAATTATGTCTTTGTTTATATTTATTTAAGTTACTTCTTGAGCTTTAAAAGTATTATCTCTTTTTGTACTTACTAATAATGAGCTTTCTCTTCTAGCTATCTCTTAATTCTTGTTATTGATTTTAAATAGTTTCCTAATCATTATGTTCTAAATCCCACATAGCTATGGTAGTAAACAAATACTTTTATGGAATTCATCATTCTATGAAATTGAGCTATTTACTAACATACTTTCAAAAGCTGTATTTTGCAAAAGTAATGTTACACATAGATGAAATATAAGATTAAATGATTATTCTAAAATCTCAAACTTATGTATAAAGTGACACTAATTCTGCACTAAGCTCATTTAGAATTGACATTTAGAGAAGCTATCTCTTTTAATGATAATAACAAAAATAAGCTACACCTTCGCAATTCAAGAAAATAGTTTATTCCAAAATTTTTATTTACTAAACATGCTTATATGAAAATCTAGCTAAATAATTAAAAAGCTACTTGGAAAAATGAAAAACCAAAAGAAAAATGCAAAACCCATTTGAAATCCCATTAAAGAAAATATCTTGTAAGCTTCCTTTTGTTTCCTCCAAGAGTTTCTCCTTCAAGCCCCCTTTTTTTGTTTACTCATGTTGAGCTTTATATAGTAGCTCAAATGGTTATAATATTTATAAAAATGATATAGGATTAATAAATTTAATAATTTCTTACTATAGTTGTAAAACCATTAAACAATGTCTAAACTATCTTAAAAGTTGATTTGATTCTTTGAATTTGTTAGACCTTTATAAGTAACTAGTATGAGATTTTGTCCTAACTACACAAAACTTTTATTACTTGGTTTAATGCATCTAGTTCTGACTAATCCAATTTCTTTATAACTTCTTTCACCTCTACTTTATTAGCCCCTAATTTAGTTAATGAATTAGTTAACTCATTTATTGTTACCACTGTTGAAGAAAAAGCTCACTCCAATTCCAACTTCTTTTTATTGATGTCAGTCATTATCCTTGCAACTGCCATCATGGTGTTATCTAGAAAATTCCCTTTGAACTATGGTAGTTTTTCTCTCATTTTGGTTGTTTTTCTTACTAAATATTAAGCTCTCTAATCTATTTGTATAAAAACAACTTAATTTCTTTGGGCTTCTTTGATTTTTGCTCAAGTCTTGTTTATCCATTCCTTTTGAAAATTAAACTTTGCAATCAACTTTTAGAAATTTGATTATCATAAATAAGCATAATATGAAGCTTTCATTATTCCTAACTTACTCTAATTCTAAGCTAACAACAACTAATCTTTCTTTTAACTATAGGCTACCTTGTTCTTGATTTTGTAATAGTGAATCTTTGATTATAATTGTAGCTTTGAGTTGTTCATTTAAATCCTTAGAATCCTTTAGCTCTTTCTTTAAATAGCCTAGTTCTTATTCATTCTTAATCAAAAATTCTATTATCAACAACCTACCCCATATCCTTGGTTAAAGTAGCTATTTTCTCTAACACATCTTAATATGTAATCACTAGTTTTTTTCCTTTTGTTAATGGATCATCTTCCTTATAAGAAAATATTATGCTTATCTCAGTTTTTGGCTTGGTTTGTAGCTTTTGACTTAGGATGATTCTTTCCTCTTTTTTCTTCACTTTAAAGTATTTAGTTTCTCCTTTCATTAGATATCATGAGAGAAAATCTAGTGTGGTTGAAGCTAGTAATGAGATTTCTCCTACTTTTGGTTGTTCTTCTTGTTGTTGCTATTGTAGTCGTAGTAGCTCTTGTTGTTCAATTAGTTCTTCTTGTTGCTATTAGCACTTGACTAGCTTTTGTTGTTGCTTTTTATTATTAGCTTTTATTCTTTCAATTCCAATATTCTTAGCTTCTTTGACTATTACATATTCAATGCCATTGAAGGAAAATCTCTCATTAGGCAATGCTTCTTCAAGATCATTGAGGTTCTAGGAAAAATAATTTTCTTTCATGAAAGCTATATAATCTTCTAGAAAGTCTTGGACTAGAGGGTAATCTCTGCTTTCCATCAACTTGCATGCCTCTATTATAGGTTGATCACATGATGATGCTAGGAGATTCATTAATAAGCTTCTTTTTAACTATTCCTCTATCTCATATTTAGCCTAATTTACCTCATTGTCAAAAAGTCTTTGATAGACAATATTCATCTCATGAGGTTGATGTACCTTTTGGTTTTTGTAGTTGAATAAATTCTTCTTGGAGCTACTAGAATATCACAAAATTCATTTTATCTTTTAATCATTCCCTTAAGATGCCCAGCATTTTTGAATTTCCAAAAGCTAAATTTTAATGAGAAAATATTTTTATGTTTGTAGTCATGCCTAAGAGAGCTTTCTCACATCTATCTTCCTACCTCAAGAGCTGCTAAGTATGTGGTTATGAATCTTGAAAGCTTATGGGCTTGGCCTTGAAAACTTGCTATTAATATTAATGCATATCTTGCATGAAGAGAAATAGCTTCATGACATTTATTTTTCACCTCATTAATTAATTGTTGATTAACCCTAGGTAAGAGAACTCATAAGTTGAATTTAACCAAATGGGGATAGATACAATTTAGTAAGAATTATAAATTTTGGTAGTTAAAATAGCTTTTTTGTTAGATGAGCTTAAAGAAATCATAGTAAGGGCATTCTAGTCAAGCTTTCTGTTGTAAGTTATACCCTGTAAAAATTGGGGCAATATGCATTGGCTCTAGAATTTTACTTAATAAGAAATCCATAAGGAATGAGCTCAAACTTAGCTAAGTTCCTTGCTCATGGATTTCAGATAAACTTTACTACAAGACATCATTAATATATTGAATTGGAAAGAAACTTCTACCATTTTTGAAAGCTATCCAAGCCCAAATATGATAATCCCTAACAAAGTTAACTTCTTGTTTTGAATAGAAATTAAGTGCTGAAATAAATATTCAGTAAAGGAACCTAAGCTCAGTTTCCTTTGGGATGATAGTATGATAGCCTCAAGCTTTTGCAAGTTGTGCTGGTGGAAGATTGACAACTTTTCCGATGTTTGGATGCTGCCGAAATCTTCTACTTAATACTTCTTCATTAATCTACTAAGATTCTCCCTCACTGATGTTGAGCCTTATGGTGCCATAGATCTTGTATACCTACTTGACACCAATGTTAATAAATTTCTCTATGTTTCCTTTGAAACAGAGCTTATCCTTTTCATTGATTATCTCTACAACAAGGCAATTAATGATATCTCTCATTAAGTTAGCCCTATGCATGAATCCAAGCTTATGAAGGCTTGTTTTCTCATAGATTTTGCATTATTTTTCCATTGTTTCCAAGCTTTTGAGTCCTATTTTCTTAAATAAATTATGGTCTTCATCAAAACTGAAGAGTTTTTTTTTGTGTCTTGCTCTATCTCTAAACACCCAACTTCAATCGACTAGCAAAGTTAATAAATGTTTAGTTTGAAATGTTAAAGGTAATTAGAGAAACTGAAGGTCTCAATATCTTGAAGCTTCTTCCTTCTCCTTGTAAGACATTTCTAAAGTTGGAAAAAGAAAAAAAGAAAAACAAAAGCCTCTCTTTTTATCATAACTTAGAAAAAGGTGAATTTTTTATTTAAAGGATGAAAAAATGGTATATGTAGTGAATTCTTTGCTTCTAGAAATGAATTTCTATAAATTGATAGAGTATATCTAATACCCATGGCAACAAAACCTCAAAGGAAAAAGAAGACACATGTACCTTAATGACAAGGTTCAAAATAAAAAGAAAAAAATTACTACTTTAGTGATGAGGATTTTAGGAGGATATTAGAACCCAAAATAATTAAAACATAGGTAAACCCCAGGATTTATAAAAGTTTAGAACTTAGTGCTACCTATTAGAATTGAACTTGTGACTTAGGGCTACCAAGCCAAGACTTGTACCACTATCTCTAATGTTTCCTTTTGGAAGCTTACAAGGAAAGTAGAAATGCATTAGGATGCTACTTTATCATATCATTTTCCTATTAGAATTTTTCTCTCTATTATTAATTATTTATCCTTTCAAAAGCATAAGCTTTTGTGTATGAATGCTAATATGTTCATAGGACCTGGTGGAAAAAAAATATTTTAAACTCTTTATGAAATGAAAAAAAAAAGCCTACTAGTGATATTGGATGAATTGACTAGTGGTAGCAAACTACTTATAAAGTTAGAGATTGTGCTAGATGGTTTGAAAAAAAATTAGCTAAGCCTAAGCACTAAGTTGAAGAAGATCTTGCAGAACTTGTAAAGCAAAAGCAAAATTTTTAGACAAAAATCCATTTAATTTTGAAATTCAAAAAACCATGGCTAAAGCTCATTATGCTAAACAATGCTAGAATATTTTGATGTAAGTGGACTTACCATTGGTGGGGTACTTTCATAAGAAGATAGACATGTTGCTTTCTTTTCTAAAAGTTGAATAAGTTAGGGCAAAATATAGCATATATGAGAAAGATTTATATGTTTTCTTCAAGAAATCAAGCATTAGAGGCATTACTTGTTGCCCAAGGAGTTTAGTTTGATGATAGACCACAAAGCACTATAATTTTTAAACTCTTAAAAGAAGTTAAGTGCAAAGCACATGAAGTGGGTTGCACAGTTAAGGGAGTTCAATTTTGTGTTGAAGCATAAAAGCAGGAAAACTAATGTGGTGGTTGATGCATTGTCTAGGGTGCATGTGGTGAATTTCAACACACATCATGTAGAAGGTATGGATGATTTTTTTGATTTGTATAAGCTTAATGATGATTTTGGGTAGGTTTGGAGGTGTGTCAAAGATAATTAGTGAGTAAGATAAAAGAGTGGAGGAACTATCATATTCAAGATAAACTTTTATTTAAGAATGGAAAGGCATGTATTCCTAATTATGAATTTAGGAAAAATATTTTGTTTGAAAAGCATTATAGTGAAATGGCAGGTCAATTGGGCAGGGATAAAATATTGGAACTTATGAGTAGGTACTATTTTTGGCCTAGTATGAAAACTAAAGTTTCAAAATTTGTAAAGGAGTGTTTGACTTATCAAAAGTTCAAAAGAGATAGAGTGAGTGGATGGACATTACATGCCTTTACCAATTCCCAAGAATCCATGGGAAAGTGTGTCTATGGATTTTGTGAGTGGTATTCCAAAAATAAAAAGTGGGAATAATGTACTTTTTGTTGTTGTGGACAGGTTCTCTAAGATGGCACATTTCATTCTATGTAAGAAGATGAGTGATGCTTCTCATGTTGCAAATTTGTTTTTCCAACATGTTGTGAAGTTACAGGGAATTCTTTTGTTAGTAATAAAGACTCCAATTCACAAGTCACTTTTAGAGGTCCCTTTGCAAAATTTGAAAGGCAAAACTGAATTTTTCTAGTGCATATCATCCATAATCTAATGATCAAATAGAGGTGGTAAATAAATCCTTGTTAAACATATTGAGATATTTTTATGATGGACAGACAAATAGGTGGAAAAACTTGTTGTGACATGCTTAATTTTCATACAATAATGCTTTTTTTATCATTATTGATAAAAGCTCATTTAAGGTAAACTATGGGTTTAGTCCAAAGCTGATGGACACTTTGAATAGCTTTGAAGGAGAAGCTGAACTTAGCTCTGATACTAATTACGCTAGAGTAGGTTCACTCTAATATTAAAATCACCTTTTAACAATAAATCTAGATATTATGAAAAGATAATTTATTTACTAGAAAACAAAAAAATTAGCTATCTTCAAGTATTCAAAAGAGAAGATCACAACATGGTTATGTAAACCACAAAACATCCAAACCTCTCTAATCACTCAAATGATGTTGTGGAGCATGAGGCTTTACAAGCACACAATGATTATTCTCAATTAAAGATAGAACCATGTGGAATCTCTTTGATGAATCACAAAGTTTGGGCTACAGCAATGGGCATGCATCGATGCTTCAGTTGATGCATTGACATAATGTCTATCTTTTCCTATATAAATATGCATAGACATCGCATTTATGGCACAGTTGAGTTAGTAGCATAATGAAGTTCTTGTAGTTTTTTTCTGTAATAGTTAGAATATTTTCTAAGTACCCGTAGTAGGAGTTCAAAAATTGTATAGATCCTTAGTCGAGCACCAATGTACTTGGATACATTATTGTGATGGAAATAAAGATGAGATTCTTGAAATACCTTGTAGTGCTTGGAATAGATTAATGTTTACTTTTATGCACTTTATATTAATGCTCTTAATTAATTAATGCATTTAATTAATACACATAAGTATGACCACCTCGAGCATACCATTGATGCTTGGTAATCCTAGCAGTGTTATTGCTTGGTACGCCCATTAGCTTAACACTTGATAAACCAGTAGCATTATAATGAGTTCAAGATGTGTACGAAAGGTGGGCACGGATACTTATGTTAGGAAATAGAGTAAGGCATTAAATAGTTACTTAGATTAATATCCAATTAATTACTTTACTTAACACTTAGGATAATTAGCATAAAATGTAAAAATTAATACAAATTATGTGCCTTGGATTCCACTTAAACCATACACTTTCACCAACATAAGTAAGCCAAGAAGACAACGATCACGTCTGTAGGTCACTATCTTTACTATTGGCATTTGGAGAGTGAAATTCCATGGAATTTGACCAGATCACTAGTGCAACGCTTGTGATTCTTATGGGTGGGCATAAGGACTACTTGTCGCTCATCATTGGCATTGTTGCCAGGGATTTTAGTTAGCTAAGTACACTACCTGGAAGACATAGTAAAACAATTCCCTGACGTTGTAAAAAGAAGTTAGTGCTAATACCATAAAGATAAAGAAAAATAACAAAAGCATACTATTTTTTCTCAATCATTGATATGGCTTCTTCTTGTATGGGACATTCTCCACCACTGTTCATAGGTGAATCTAATCAAAGATAGGAAGGCCACAAAACACTAGTGCCTCAACAATTTAAGGTGGTATACACTCATCCAAATGCCTACACTCTAAACTTCATCTTCATCTTGCACCAAGACAAGTAGCTGCGGTGGAGAGAGATGAAAGGACACATTGTGTTGCCTCACGACCAATTTGTTCTTGCAATGTTATTAAACAATCTTATCAAGTTAGGTATTACAAGACTCAATGCTAAATACAAAGTTTAGGATCATGCTTATCAAAATTATCATCTCACAAAAGCATAGAAATAAAAGATCAGCAAATGGAAGCCAAATATGAGGCCTCAAAAAGCAAACAATTTTCTGCCCACTTATTCATACAAACACATAAAGAAGGTGAGGACTTCTTTTTGAGTGCCTCCTAGTACACAGATTCTATTTTTTGATGAGGAGACCCTTAATTGGTAGTTGTAGTCCACTCTGGACAACCCTGGTTTTGGAAATAATGGATTCCAAGATTAGGGGGCCTTGAAAGAGGGTAGTTAAGGTAGGAGTAATGACAAGCACCTAGAAAAGGACAAACATGATGATCAAAGCAGGGACCAAAGAAGAGGGAGTAGTAGGCACCACTCTAGTATTGGTTCTTCTTCCTCTTCACCTTCTTCCTCCTCCAACTTTGATTGGATTCATAGAGGAAACAAAAATTATGATGGAGATGAGCAATAGGATAGGGATGATTGTAGATCCCACCAAAATAATAGAGACCATGTGTGAGCAATGGGGAGGTGATCATCGCAAGGAGCAAAGGGATAGCAAGACTCATCATAGGCATCATGACCATGATCGAGGCCATAAAGATTGCTATGACTATAATGATCCCCTGCTAGCAATCAAGAATATGTTGAACATTGTAGAGGCTATTAGGATATCAACTAGGCATGTGAAAGATAGCTAAATCAAATAGTTAGATATGAATAATATCGCCAAGTTCAATTGTGGGTACAATTTAAATCCACAAAATCACCTACAAGCCTTTCATGACGCCTGTAACTTACAAAATGTGGAGAATGATTGGAAAAAGCTAAAACTACTCCTATAGACCCGAAACTTATCAAAGAAGCAAAAAGTTGGTATGGGTCCTTAGAACCGAAATTTATTTTGAGATAGATTATGATACTTGAGTTGTTCAATGACAAATATCAGACATAATCCAAAGTGTCTAATTTGAGAGGGCAAATCCAAGGATGGAAATAGGACACTTATGAGTCCTTGGATGTAGCTATAAGTAGGTACTTCTCCTTGTTGCACTGATGCCTAGGCCATGGCTATCCTTAATGGGATCAACTATGCCACATCATAGATGGGCTTCAAACTGAAATGAGGAGAACCCTTGGGGTTTATGCACAAGGAAGACTTTCTGAGCTAAGGGTTCATTAGATCCAAAGGCTCATTGAGTAGGTAGGTAAAGAAGAGGAAGAGCTAAAAAAAATGAGAAAGTGCAGAGCAATACAACAAGGACCCTTCCCTTCACAAGAGGGAGGTCTATTTTTATAACAATAATGAGGAGGCACCACTTGATCAAGTTGTGCAAAGGAAAACCTTTCCGATTCAAAAATGTATCTCTAAAATATTGACCAAGGTTGATAAAATGTGGGACTCCTTAGAAAAAAAATTTCAAATTTCTCTAAAGATTATAAAAGAGAGTAGCGATCAAGGAGGTAGTGGTCATGAAAGAAGGAAGAAAAAGGAGGCTAAACGTAAACATTAGAAGGCTAAAGGCATAACTGTAGCAGTCGAAGAGGCTGTGAATTCCAAGTTAGATGATGATGGATGTGACATATGGTAATATAAACATTCCAAGGAATGTTTCCCTATTGTGTTATACTTTATAGGAATCTGGGATGTATGCTTTAAATTCCAAATTGGAAAAATGGCAAGCACCTAGGAGGTTACCTTATCCAAAAGGCAACTATCAACAACGTTTTCACCACCAAACTTACTATCCAAGTGGAGCATGACCTCAATCTCATGAGGAATACCAATAGGGGCAACATGCATGGTCATGAGGGATGCAACCTCCAAGGCAGCAGTACCTTTCTTGCCAACTTGATCCATACAGGTACTATGTCTCTACATGACTCTTCTAGTCACACTTCCCTACCACATCATTATTATTCTCCAGATGACTACCAAGCATCATCACCAAGGTAGGAGTCCTAATTTTTCTACTATCCTCCTCCTCACTCTTCCACTCTTGTACGTCCACCTTCAACTCCTTTGCCACTTGCTCCATCTATGTAGGGTGAGATCCAACCTAGCCAAAGCAAAGAAATGCTACGAGGGCTATGAACTTACAACTGGCTTCTTAGTTGAGTGGTTATGATGCTACGCCTTGTAAAATATCCTTCTTCATAACCAACGATCCCACAAAGCCCTCGTAGATACCTATGGTTGTGAACCCTGTTGCTACCTCCTTTCCAATGTTTGTTGAGCCCCCTTCAAACCAAAGCATCCCTTAGTTGCACACCGTCATGTTAATCAATGTGGTCATTGATTTGATTAAGGTTAGCCATCTTCCTGGGAAGAGATCTAATCTTGGAAGTTCCCTTATTTATTTTTAGACTACCAGAAATGAGCCATGCAAGGCTCTTTTGGATGTAGGTTCTAGAGTTAACTAGATTTTGCAAGAAATGTACAAAGCATGGAATGTGCCTCCCCTTAAAAAGAGCAATATCAAGTTGAAGATGGTAGACCAATCCATCATTATTCCTTTAGGATTAGTGAAAGACATCATGACAACCATTTATGGATGATTATATTTTTCCAATTTTCTAGTAATTCACATGGAGAACAGTAATGGGGGACTTTCCTATTATCATGGAAAGAGCATGGTTGAGTATTGTTAATGCACGATTGGGGATAAGAGATCTCTCCTTGGAAATTTCCAAGGAGAATGAATTTGGAAAGATTAAGAAAAAATGTGTTCCATACATTGTGTATAGTGACAAAGGATGCCACTATGTGTAGAAACTATGGTATGTGAAAAGAACATCACTTAAAGCATGTAGTTAGTGTGCAAACATCATACAAATTCAAAGGTGCCTGTACATAGCACTAAATAGGAAGATACTTAGTGGATGACAACTAATAGAGAAGCTAAGTCAACAATGTGCATGGAACCAGCTGAGAGTCTCACAAGCTCTTATGTGAAAAGCATGTATCAATTGGAGTAGATCCATTTTCAACTCTCTAATGAACAAGGCGAAATCAATTAGGGAGAGTTGGAGATCCCTGAGACCTTTAAGAAAGAGCTCCTTGAGCTAAAGGATCTATTGGTTGGCATGGAATATGCATTTTTGAATAAAGAAAACCTGGTAATAATGAATGCCACACTTATTCTTGAATAAAAAAAGAAGTTGCTAGAAGTTGTTAACAAATGACCAACAACCTTTACCTCATCATATCATGAGCTCATTTGAACTGATCAAAGGATATGCCAACACAAAATATATACATGCTCTTTCATTAAACTAAAAATGCAACTGCAAAGATGCTTGAACCACAAGCTCAAGTAGATCATCAAGGAGGAGATTGAATAACTCTTGAAGGTGAGGTTCATTTATCCCATTGTAGATAGCAAGTGGGTTAGCTCACTTATTATAGTGTCAAAGAAAGGAGGAAAGTGGAGAGTCTATATAGACTTCAAGCTATTAAACATGGCTACTTATAAAGATCACTTTCATTTCCATTTGTGAACCAAGTGTTGGATATGATTGTAGGGCATTGTTACTACAAAATTTTGGATGGTTATAGTGGCTATAACCAAATCCAGATTGCACCAAAGGACCAGGCTAAGACAACATTCACAAGTCCCTAGGGGACTTTTACATACAAAAAGATGTCCTTTGACCTGTTCAATGCTCCTACTACATTCCAACTATTGGTCTTCACCATATTCCAACAGAAAATTGGTAGTGGGGTAGAAGTCTTCATTAATGAATTCTCTACCTATGAGGATACCTTTAAGCAAGCCTTAGATCATTTGGAGCAAGTGCTTCAATGATGTGTAGAAACTAACTTGAGTCTCAATTGGCAAAACCCCATTTAATGGTTCAAGAAGACATTGTGTTGGGACATCATATTTCAACAAAAGGGATCAAGGTAGACCCGAAAAAAGTAAGGGTTATCCAAGGAATAACCAGACAACCAAAGACTGTAAAAGATGTCCAATCATTCCTTGAACACATTGGTTACTATAGGCGCTTCATCAAGAACTTCTCAAAGATCACCAAACCATTAGTGGAGCTGACAAAGAAAGATGCACCATTCATCTAGACTAAGGAATGCAAGCATGTATTTTAGTAACTTATGCAAAAGCTTGTAGAAACTCCCATTCTACAAGCACTAAATTGGTCTAAACCATTCCATATCATGATAGATGCATCAAACTATGCTTTGTAAGTTGTGCATACATATATGGATTATTAGAAACATCCATACTACATCCACTTTGCAAGCAGGAGCATTGTGAATGTGCAACTTAACTACACGACCACTAAAAAAGAACTTATGGCAGTGCTATATGCATTGGAGAAATTCAAGCACTATGTGCGTGGATATAAAGTATTTATGCACACTAACCATAGTGTTATTTGGTTCCTTACGAATAGGCCAACAGTAAGCCCCTGTGTCATATAAAAGCTAATGATCCTTCAAGAGTTCGATCTTACAATAGTGGATTATAAGGGAACCGAGAATGTGGTTGCTGACCACTTGTCTTGGTTATGATGGGATAGCAAGGAGGAGAAGATCCCACTATTAGATCAATATCTTGATGAGATCATCTTTACTAGTGTTGTTAATAAATAAGATTCCAAAGGCATTAATTGCTATGACAACATCCTCTCCTATCTACTCACATAGGAGATACCACATGAGTGGGACCACAAGAAGAAACAACAATTTCTTTACTAGGCTAAACATTTTATGAAGATCAACAGAAACCTCTACAAGGTTTGCATATATGGCCTAGGATGATGGTGTGTACCTAATGTTGATCGACTTTGAGTCCTCTAGGATGCTCATGAAGGTCCTTGTAGGGGCCATCATGTTGGGAGGTGAATGACCATTAAGATTCTCATGGTAGGATATTATTGGCCCAAAATTTTCAGGGATGCCCATCACTTCTTTTGCTCTTACGATAGATGTTCGTGATGGAGGGATGACCACACGAATGGAAGGACCTCAACAATGGATTCAACCACTAGAGTGTTTTAATCTATGGGGGATCTATTTCATGGGGTCCATAATTCCTATGTCTAATGTGAAGGCCTACATTATTGTGGCTATTGACTATTACATGAAATGGGTTGAAGTTGAGGCCATCACTGACTGTTCATCATCTATGGTGGCCTAGTTTGTACAACAAAATGTTGTAAACAGGTTTTGGGTGCCACGTGCACTGATTTCTAATAATGATACATATTTCATGGCACCACTTTTCACAAGCTCATGCAATGCTTGGGGTTGAACATAAATTAACAACTTCATACCACCCCCAAGCAAATAGTCAAGTCGAAGTCACCAATAGAAAAATAACCAAAATACTGACTCATACTATTAGTAAATATATGAAGGATTGGAGTAGTAAACTCAATGATGCCCTTAGGGCTTATCATTCAACATGGAAACTTTTTATTAGGTACTCTCCCTAATATTTAGTGTACAAAAAACTCCCAACACTTCCCATCCAAGCATAACTTCATACACTTTCAACTACATGTGACCTTAACTTGGACCTAATTCTAGTACAATAAGAAAGATTAATGAACCTCAACTTCATATTTAGTGGCCTTGTCATCAAACAAAGTGCACAAGGCACATAGTAAACAATGCCATGACCTCAGGATTAGGAAAGCAAAGTTTCAACCAAAAGATAAGGTGCTCTACTAGAACCCCATGCATGCACCTCAATGAACAAAATTTCAAAAGCTATGGGAGGACACTTACATCATTTATAAAACTTTTCCAGCTAGGGCCATGATGATCTACCACCCTGATAGTCCAAATAAAAGATTATTAGTTAACAATGAGCAACTAAAACCTTTCCATGAACCACAATTAACAATGGGAATAATGCCTCAACCAATGGCTAAGCATGCTTGATCTTTTAGATCTTCCCCTTCCAACTTAGTCATGGGGGAGATGGCCATCCATGCTAAGATTTTGTAAGGTGGCTCCTTGGTTTGTAACTTTTTTTTTGTTTTACACTGTCTTTAGTGCATTTTCCATTTTCTTGAGTATTTTATGATTTTTCCTATATTTTACTTTATTTGTATTTTTCTTACATTTCTTCCTTTTTCTTTATGGCCATCAATACTTTAGTGCCAACTACAGCTACTAATTGATAATGGTTTGTAACTTCATTGATTACTTGATTACAAATGACAATTTCATTTTAGAATCTTAATGCTTACTAATGGGATATTGATTTTTCTCATGATAATAGGCAGTGAGTCCATGTCATCCACCACTCCACACAACTCTATGGTGTTCCCTCATTTTGGAAATATGAGATCCCTTCTTAATAATAACTTAAATTGAATTCATGACCTTGGTACTTTTCAAATTTCAAACGAGTTAAATGAATGAAGAAGGTTGTGACTTCAAGGGGATTTGTCACTTTTGTACTTACCTACTGTTTAGGGTTGCATGAGTATTTTCATGGATTTTGCACCATTTCTCCATTGACCAATAAATAGGAAGTAATGTCTTTGCATGGTGTGGTTCCCATTTTTTTTAAAAAAACCAAACAAACTGATAAATCATGTTTTTCAATGCTTTGATATCAGGGTGGCCATGATATTAGGTATGTGATATTGTAGCCCAAGATGCGATATCGTACATTCAATATCATAGGGTTACTCCTGGGTCTATAAACATAGCACCCAGGCACACAATTGGGAGTAAGTTTTTGATAGTTAAGTAGTGAAACTCTTGCAATTTGTCCATTTGAAAGTTAGAATATTTTCCAAGTGCCTGCAGTAGGAGGTCTAAGTGTGAATGGATTTTTATTCAAGCATCGATGTACCTAAACACACCAGTGTGTTGGCAATAAAGATGAACTCTTTGATCCATTCCTTGCAACACTTGAGACTTTCTTTCTTATGCATTTATATATTGTGATTTCATGCAATTTACATTAATGTCATTAATGCAATAGTTAATTTTGATCAATCAAAAAAATCATTAAAATACCACTTTGAGCATATGTGTGACGCTTGGTAGCTTAGAAACGATTAGCGTTTGACAGCCTAGTAGTGTTTGCACAAAGTTCAAGATGTGTCCAGGAAGTGGAAACGGTTACTTGTGTTAGGCTAGACTAGAATATAGTTTACTTAGCAATTATCACTCTTAATTTTATTCTTGTTCTAGGTGAGTAATTTCATAAAAACACAAAATAATAAAAATATTATGCCTCAGTCACACTTAATCATACAATTGCATTTCACAAGTGGCATTGGAAAGACAACAAACGGACAACAAATACGCACTATTTAGCTCTAGCATACTTAGTAATTATAGTTTGCAGAATTTGATCGGATCATACATGAATGCCTGTGATTCATATGGTTGAGCGTAGGGGTACCTTGCTACTCATCATTGGCATCGTTGCCGGGGACTATAGTTCTTTGTGCACTATCTAAACCAAGTGAAACTTAGTAACCTCATTGTTCAAACCCTAAGAGTTAAATCCTATGAAAACAAAAATTATTATCATTAAATTAAATCTCAACTGCACACTATTTATTAACACAAAATTTTTTTTTCTCATAGGATCCCATCTTTTCCTAGGGAAGTTTAGGTGCATCAACAATACCAGGTGGTATATGCTCATCCTAATGAGTATGTACTAGACTTTACCCTCATCTTGCATTAAGATGAACTGATGCGATGGTGCGATATGGAAGGCAACATAGTGTTGCCACCTGATCGATCTGTTCCAAAAATTCTCCAACTAATGCTCGCGTGACATGGGCTTCAACATCTCCATGGAGAATATGAGATGCAAGACCTCGACTTAAGGGATTATCATCCCACTGAAGCACAAAGATTAAGGGATCGTCAACAAGAGCACCAAAACAAACTTGTCACAAACTTGCAAAGGGTAAGGGGTGAAATATTTTTCCACCTCTGCTTGGTCCAATTGATAAAGGCAAGTACTTATTTTGTGATTCTCCTCTCTTTGACTTTGTTCGAGCCCTTAACCACAATGTACAATCCACAATCCATAATCCTGGTTCTAGTCAAAACGGATCCAATGACAAAAATGGATCTAGAGAAGTAAGTTAAGAAAAGCAGGACAAAGAAGATCATAATCACGATCATGGTCATGAGCATCGAAGGAAGGGTCATAGGTGTCAGCTCAAAGTAAGTTCTCCTTCCTCTTCCCCTTCATCGTTGTCATCTTCTTCTTCATCTAGTTCAAATTGTAGTTGCAAAAGAAATAACCATGATGGAGGTGACCGATGGGATCAAAACAATAGAAGGGACTGTTAGGACTATTGTGACTGAATACGTGGGTAGTCCAGAGAGGCCCATCATCAAGAAAGAAGGGCTAATAGAAAACATCGTAGACATCACCATCATGGCCTTGATGAACCTCTACTTGCTACTTGGGACATGTTGAATATTGCAGAGGCTGTGAGGATTCCAACAAGGCATGTGAAGAACAATAAAATAAAGAGGCTAGATATGAACAACATCCCTCGGTTTGAGGGAGGATATGATGCTGATCCACATAATCATTTTCAAGCCTTCCAAGATGCATGTGCCTTGCAGAATATTGAAAATGACTGGCAAAAACTGAAATTATTTCCAAAGACATTTATAGAGGAAGTAGAAAATTGGTATCAATCCTTGGAACTAGAATCAATCAAGTGGTAGAGTATGATATTAGAATTATTCAATGACAAATATTAAACGTATTCTTGAGTATCCAATTTAAGAAAATAAATTCAAGGGTGGAAATAAGGGAATCATGAGCCCTTGGATGCTACTATTGGCTAATACTACTCTTTGTTGTATAGGTGTCCCGACCATGGATAGTCTCAGCTTGATCAACTTTGCCATATCATAGATGGGTTGCGGTCTGAAACTAGGAAAACCCTTGGTATTTATGCTCAAGTGAGATTAACAGAGTTAAGCATCCATCAGATTTGAAAATTAATTAAGCATGTAGCCAAGGAGGAGGAAGAACTGAGAAAACATGAAAGTGCAGAAGAATACAATAGGGACCCTTATAATCAGAAAAAGGTGTTTGATTTTGTAACAGTGAAGATGAATTCACCAAAGATGAGATAGTTAATCAAAAAACCTTGCCATTCCAAAAATTTCAATCAAAAATCACAGCTAAGATTGATGAATTATAGGACTCCATGGATAATAGGTTTCAAGCTATCTTAAAAATTGTTGAAGAGTCCAAGGAGCAAAGTGATGAACGTGAGCGTCGAAGGTGTAAGGAGGCTGAACATGCCATATCTAAAGGTAAAGGTAAAATGGTTGTGGATAACAATTTAGATGATGATGGTGGATGTGACATCTACCAATATGAACATTCTAAAGGGTGTTGTCCAATTTTATCACACTTGCAAGAATATGGGATGTATACCTTACATCCACGACCTACACAAAGGCAAACGCCCAAAAGATTACCTTATGCACAAGGCAATTCTCGACAGTTCCACCAACCACAGCAATACTATCCAAGTGGAACTCCACCGCAACCTTATGAATTATACCAACAATGGAAACAACCACAATCGTGGGCATTGCCACCTCCAAGACAACAATACCCTTACTAGCAACCAGATTCCTACGATTACTATGTTCAGCAACCTTCATCTCCAAGGGACTTCTTTAGTCATGTTGCTACTTACCATCCTCACCACTACCCTCTTGAAGCATACCAATCGCCTTATCCAAGAAGGGATGCCACCTACTACCCTCATGCACCTCCTATTCCTACACCTACTCCTCCACCTCTTACATAGCTACCACCTACTCTATCCATGCAAGGTGAATTTCTTGCACAACCACAACAAAGAAATGCTACAAGGGTAGTTAATCTACAATTGGTTAACCCATCAAGTGGGTTAGAACCACGAACAAAGAAAAGACCCTTCTTCCAACCTCACAGTCCACCAAAGCCCTCAGAAACATTGGTGGTTGGTAACCCTACTCCTCCAACATCCTCTGTTTCCTCTTTATCTGAGTCTCCTTCAAATCAAAATCCTTCTCAAATCCATACTGTAATGTTGACACATGCTATATCTAATTGGATTCAAGCTAGTAACCTACCCAAAGAATTAGTTGATCTCGGGAGTCCCTTAGTTTATTTGCAAAATGCTAGGAATGAACATTGTAAAGCTCTTCTTGACTCTACTTTCGGTGTTAATTTGATCTCACATGAGATGTACACAATGTGGAATCTTCCTCCCTTGAAGAAGAGAAACATTTGACTAGAATTGGCAGACCAGTCCATCACTGTTTCATTGGAACTGGTTGAGGACATCGTCACCACCATTTGTGGGTGGTCATATTCCATTGACTTCCTAGTAATAAAAGTGGAGAACTACAAGGGGGACTTTCCAATTATTATGGGAAAGGCATGGCTAAGTATCGTTGATGCCAAAATGGGCATTAGAGATCTTTCCTTGGAACTATCAAAATAAAATGAGTTTGGGAATATCTAGAAGGAGAGAGTTCCATGTATCGTGTACAATGATTCAGGGTGCCATTGTGCGCAAAAGTTGTGGTCAGTAAAGAAAACATCTATCTCTGCATACAAGCAGTGTGCACTAGAAGCTGATATCCAAAGAAGTTTGTATGTAGCAGCCCCTTGAATTAAAGATGTTACTGGCTAGAATGGAGTACATATTTTTGAAAAATGGGAGGCTGGTTATCATTAACACAAAGCTTGGTACTGAACAAAAGAGAAAGTTAATAAAAGTTATGAAAAAATGGTTAGCAGCCTTTGCCTAGTCATATTCTGAACTTACTAGGATAGATCCAAGAATATGCTAGCACCAAATATACACTGACCTCACCATCAAGCCGAAACAACAACTGTAGCGGTGTTTGAATCCCAAGTTAAAATAGATTATCAAAGAGGAGATTTAATAACTCCTCAAAGTGGGATTCATCTACACTATCATAGATAGTGAGTGGGTCAGTACACTCATGATCATACCAAAGAAATGAGAAGGCAAATGGTGGGTGTGCATGGATTTTCGGTTGTTCAACATGGCAACTTTCAAAGATCATTTTTCATTACCTTTTGTCAACCAAGTGCTGGACACCATTTCTGGGCATTGTTATTATAGCTTTCTAGATGGTTATAGTGGCTATAACCAAATTTGGATTACACTAGAGGACTAGGCAAAGACAACTTTCACAAGTCCTTGGGGGACTTTTGCTTACCGTTAGATGTCATTTGGTCTATGTAATGCCCCAACCACATTTCAACGATTAGTTCTTAGCATTTTCCAACAATAGATTGGTAGTGGGGTATAAGACTTTATGGATGATTTTTCTAGCTATGGAGCTACGTTTGAGCAAGCCTTGGACCATCTTGACCAGGTGTTGAAGAGATGTGTCAAAACAAACCTTTGACTCAATTGGCATAAGAGCTATCTTATGATCTAGGAAGGTATAGTATTGGGGTAGTACATCTTAAAAGCAAGAATCAAGGTGGACCCTAAAAAAATAAGGGTCATCCAAGGAATAACCCACCAACCCAAAACAATCAAAGAAGTTTGGTCATTCCTTGGTTATATTGGCTACTACTGGTGATTCATCAAGAATTTTTCCAAAATCGCCAAGCCATTGGTAGAATTGACAAAGAAGGATGCATCGTTCATCTAGACCCCTACATGTAAAGCAACATTTCAACAATTGAAGTAAAATCTTGTTAAAACCCCCATTCTTCAAGCACCAGATTGGTTTAGACCATTTCATGTGATGACCGATGCATCAAATTATGATTTGGGGGTAGTGCTTACGTAGATGGATGATCAAAAATGTCCATAGTACATTCACTACGTAATTTGGAGCATTACAGGTGCACAACTAAGCTACACCACCATAGAAAAGGGGCTAACGGCAGTGGTGTTCACCTTAGAGAAGTTCAGGCACTATGTGCTTGGCTACAAAGTGTTTGTGCACACAAATCATAGCGCCATTAGATTTCTAATGAACAAACCAACGGTGAGTCCTTGTGTCATACGGTGGCTCATGATTTTGTAAGAATTTGATCTCACAATGATAGATCGTAAAGGTGTGGAGAATGTGATCGTAGATCACTTATCACAAATAAGATGGAATAACAAGGAGAAAGAGAGTCCTTTATCTGATCAATTCCCTGATGAATCTCTCCTTGTAGGTGCTATTAATGCATAAATGCCCAATGAACAAAAATGGTATGACACCATCCTCACTTATTTTCTTAAGTAAGAATTTTTGTAATGGTTGGACACTAGAAAGAAACAATAGTTTCTTCATCGGGTCAAGCATTTCATGGAGATTAATGGAAACATTTATAAAGTTTTTCCTGATGGCCTGGTACGCTAGTGTGTCCCTAATACGGATCAGTTGCACATTCTCTAGGATGCTCACAAAGGTCCTTATGGGAGCCATTATGTTGAGAGACACATAGCCATAAAAATCCTCATGGAAAGGTATTATTGACCAAAAATCTTCATGGATGCATGTTAAGTCATCCGCGCTTGTGATCATTGCTAGAGGGATGAAGGAATGATAGCTCAAATGGAGGGACCACAACAATGGATACAACCTCTTGAGTCATTCGATATTTGGGGCATTGACATTATGGATCCTATCGCACCTCTATCAAATGGAAAGGCATATATAATAGTCACAGTTGACTATTGTACTAGGTGGATAGAAGTAGTAGCTGTCACCGACTGTACATCCACCACCACTACTCGATTTGTACAAAAAAACATCATAAATAGGTTTTCCATACCTTGTGCATTAATTTCTAATAATGGAACTCATTTTATAGGTGCCACTTTCTAGAAACTAATGCAACGCTTGGGGGTTGAGCATAAACTCAAAACTCCATATCTCCCCTAAGCCAATGGTCAAGCTAAGGTCACTAATTGGGAGATTACAAAAATCATAATGCATATCATTAGCAAATATCGAAGGGACTGGAGCACTAAATTAAATGATGCCATTTGGGCCTATTACTCTATATGGAAGCTTCCTATAGGTTATTCTCCTATGAGCTTGTGTACAGAAAACTACCAACATTGCCCATCCAATGCGAGCTTCGTACACTCTCTACAACCTATGACCTTGACCTAAATCTAAGTCTAGCACAGAAAGAACGATTGATGAACCTTAAATTGCTAGATGAAAATTGGTTAATGGCCTTGTCATCCAACAAAATTCATAAGGCATTCAACAAGAAACACCATGAACTCAAAATAAGAAAAGTCAAGTTTCAACCAAGAGACAAGGTTCCCTATTGGAATCCTGCACATGTACCCCAACGAACCAAATTTTAAACATTGTGGGAAGGACCTTACATCATTGATGAGACTTTTCCATCTAGGGCCATGATCATCTACAAACTTGATAGCCCAAATAAGAAACAATTAGTCAATATTCAACAAATAAAACCTTTCCATGAGCTCAAGCCAACCAATGCACCAAACACCTCGCTAGATGGATAGCCACGCTCAATCTTTTGGATCTCTTCCTTCCAACTTAGTTGTGGGGGAGATAGCCACCCATACTAACACTTCTTATGGCTCCTAAGTCCTTTAACTTTTTTTTGTTTCACACATTTTTGATTTTACAACTTTTTGTTTTCATCTTCTTTGTTTTACATATTTGTATTTTTTAAGGATATTGATCTTTTCTTAATTTTTTTTGTTTTATACTATTATTAATATATTCAATATGTATTTTCTACTCTTTTACTTTATTTTATTTTCTTTTATGGTTATGTTTGCTTGTGTTTGATGTGTTTCTCTACTTTGTCTACTAATAAGCTAGCAAATACAATGGTAATGCACTAATCGATGGTGGTATGCTTCATTTGTAATTTGATTGTTGATGTCTAGTTTCTAACTTTAAATGTTGTTACTGATGACTGGGACATGGTTTCTTTTCATGTAATAAGAAATGAGTCTACATCATCCATCCATCCACATACTCTATGGTTTTTCTTGGTTTTGAAAGTATGCAGTTTCTTCTTCATTAATGCAACTTTAATAAATTAGTGACTTGTGTAGTTTCTAGAATTGGGAAGGAATCAAACGTTTGGACAAGGTGTGGCTTCAAAAGGATTCTTTATTCTTCATGTTTTTCTATTTTCCTATGTACAGGAGTGTTTTTGTTAGCTTCTCACCATTCTGTGTCATTTCATAATAGGAAGTCAAATAAGTCCTTGCATGGTGTGGTTCTCATCACAAGAAAAAAAGGAGAAAAGAGATGAGGATTCAAAGCACACCCCTTGGACAAAATAAATGCAAAAAACACATGGGTCTTTGCATGGTGTGGTTTCAATTAAAAAAAACACGGAAATTCAAAGCACACTCCTTAAACCAAATAAAAGGGCTACAAGCAATAGTTATGAGACTCGTCTTGTCTCCTCTAACTAAGGCCCTTTCTCACTTCCTACATTCACTCCAATTTGGAATGGTGGTTGTTTTGTGGGAGCATTCTTGTGTTTTAGGGGATGGACTAGCCTTAGAATGTTGATGCAAAGTCATTAAAAATGGTTGGTTTTGATCTGGATTGAGGATGGATCCTACCAAGTCATTTAATCACAAACTCCACAAGGGACTACATGTGACCATAATTCGGACCTCCATTCCACTCTCTCTATCACCCATCTATGCTTTTCATGCCTCACCTCACTGTCGATTTCATGTTTTGATTCAATGTTCTAGTTTGATGTGTTGGGTTTCTTAGTCAATTACTTTTGGGTTTTTGTACTTAACTTTCCATAACCATTAATCATCCATGGTGTCTATGAACTCCTTGGTTTGAAGTTATGCAAGGGCATAAAATGTCTGTGCCTACTTTGGGGAGGACCCACTTGCATATCTTTTGGTTTGGTTAAGTTAAGTTCTTTACCCTTAGACATTGTTACAATTAAATTCTTTTTATTTATCCAATCCATGTCATCCAATTATACGCACCTTCACAACTATTTGTAATGAACTCCTTTTTATTGTTGTCAATGCCCTCTTTCCAGTATTCCTTGTGTTATGCTTTTCTTGAATTGTATGGATTACTTCTCTTACTTAACCCATTCATCAGTCTTTCCACTAACAATATCAAGCAACCATTCTATCACAATCACAACATGACTAAATAAAATCACTAACGAGATAAGGTATGTAGCCATGATTTGTTGCACTACATATACTAATCCTTGGTTATGTTGTGATTGCAGTGGGAAGTGTGGACTGGAAGCAGGACTGTCTTCATCAAGGAGGATGCAACCATATCACTCATGGGAGATTGTTCATAACTACTAGATCTCTTTTACCTCTCCCTCATTCTTCTATTGCCAAGAGGGGTTGGATGTCCTTTGGATCAATTGGTGTTCTTTCCTATTATCATGAACACCTAATTTTGTACACAATTGTAATATTGTATGCTCAGGCACTTCTATAGTTGTCTTTTCTCTTTGTGTCACTCTGTATGTCAATTAAGTAAGTCCACACCCCCTAATATATTTTTAAAGGACTTGTTCCTCTTCTTCTGTACTCGAGGACGATTTTTCAATTCAGTCATGGGGGTATGATAAATCGTGTTTTTTAATGCTCCGATATTGGGGTAGCCGCGATATTAGGTACACGATATCGGGTACGCGATATCGCAACCCAAGATGTGATATCATACATTTGATATCACAGGATTACTCCTAGGTCTATAAATACAGTGCCTAGGCACACAATTGAAAGTATGTTTTTGGCAGTCAAGTAGCAAAACTCTTGTAATTTGTTCATTTGAAAGTTAGAATATTTTCCAAGTGCCGACAGCAAGAGGTCTAAGTGTGAACAGATCTTTATTCAAGCATTTATGTATCTAAACACATCGGTGTGTTGCCAATAAAGATGAACTTTTTGATCCATTCCTTGCAACACTTGATACTTTCTTCTTATGCATTTATATATTGTAATTTCATGCAATTTACATTAATATCATTAATGCAATAGTTAATTTTGATCAATCAAACAAATCATTAAAATACACAAGCACAACCCCTTTGAACATATGTGTGACGCTTGGTAGCTCAGAAATGATTAGCGTTTGATAGCCCAGTAGTGTTTGCACAAAGTTCAGGATGTGTCCAAGAAGTGAGAATGGTTACTTGTGTTAGGCTAGACTAGAGTATAGTTTACTTAGCAATTAATCACTCTTACTTTTATTCTTGTTCTAGGTGAGTAATTTCATAAAAACACAAAATAATAAAAATCTTACGTCTCAATCACACTTAACCATACAATTGCATTCCACAAGTGGGATTGGAAAGACAACGAATGGGCAACAAATGCACACTATTTAGCTCTACTGTACTTAGTAATTATAGTCTGTGGAATTCAACTAGATCACACATGAATGCCTATGATTCCTATGGTTGGATGTAGGGGTACCTTGCTACTCATCAAAAACTAAACATAAATAATGGGAATTGAAAACATACCCCTTAGACACAATAAGAGGCTACAAGCATTTGTTATGGGGTTGGAAAGACATGTTACCCATGCCTAAAGACATCCTTCTAACTAAGGGTCTTTTCACTTCCTACTTCTCTTTTCTTCTTTCTTTGGAATGGTGAGTGGTTTGTGGGGATGTTCTTGTTCCTTGGAGGATGGAATTCTTTAATGTGTTAATGCAAAGTTACTAGATGTGGATGGTCTTGATTTGGACTAAGGAAGGAAGTTCTTATGTCATATTAATCACATCATCTACAAGGGACTTCCTGTGACCAACATGCAGAACTCCATTCCATACTCTCTCTCTCCCACCTATTCTTTCCATGTATCACCTCACTACCTCTTCTCATGAATGTCTCGATGGGTTCATTTGGTAAACGGTTGAAATTCTCTAATGATTTCTTTGGTGATTCAGTTTTTAATGATCCATAACCATTAATCATCCTTGGGGCCCACAGACTCCTTGTTTGAGAACATACAAGGACATTAAGGGCATGAGATTACTATGGGGAGGACTCACTTGCATACTCTTTGGTTGGGATGGCTAAACTTCTTATACCTTAGTCATTTTTCTTTCAAATCTTATGTTTTCCACTACAATACATCCAATTTTTTCATTCCTTAGCACATCACTCTCCTACAAAATTTCCATTTAACACATATTTCCAAGCCCTCTTCAAACATTCCTCATTATTTTAGGCTTTTTTGGCTTCCTATAAACTCCAATTTTATGGAAAAACTCTTTGTTTTTACTTAGTTTTTAAATGTGAAAAATTTTGATTTTCAATTGCATTGACACATCCTTGTTAACACAGCACAAAAATACTATAACTACATGTCGACACCTAGGAAATTTTCACATTTGCCTTCAAACACTAAGGGAGGTTTTACTATTTTCAAAGCCCAGAGCCTTCCAAAGCCCATAACTTTCTAACCACTTGTCCAAATCTACCCTTTCTTCAATCCTTCAGCTATTGGAGGTGAGCTTTACTTTATGGGGGCCAAAAACCAATGGTTTTTGATAGAAAATTTTTTAGAATTTTTCTCTCCCACATGGGTTAACTAATAAAGTAATATTAAATATTACAAATTTATCTAAGTTAAACCTCACCAAAAAAAACTTAAGTAGCTGATACAATAAAATAATATTAAAATAATTAATCTATCATGATCAAAACTTAGCCTAAGTGTAACTAACCAATGAGACAAGGTATTAAAGTATTATAAGTCACACATAAAGCACTAATCCTTGCTTATGTTTGTGATCACATATGGCACGAAAAAGGATATTGTAAGGAGAACCATCTAGACCATGGAAGAAACGACCATGGGGAGGAAGGGACCAGTAGCCATAATCACCCCAAGAAGAAGAGGTGGAAACACACACCACAGGACCTCTTTGGGGGTAGCTTGAAGTGAAATTTTTCCATTAGATTCTCATAGTGGAAACAGGCCAATTTAGATGAGACAAGGTTCTAGGGCTTGGACCTAACTTAGAGGTCACCTTGACCAAGGCCTAGTTAAGACAAATTCGTTCTAAGGAGGTCTAAAGTGCAATTCTCTAGGAACTTAACTTTGGTTCCTTCTTGGACCTAGCACTAGAAGGGGTGAAACCCCAACTACAATCCTCTCCGAGGTGGCCTATCCTCACTTCTAATGGGAAGTGGTACATGGAAGAGACATACCTCTTTCAGAATAATAAACAAACAAATGTCATGATCAAGATCAAGGGCATCAATGTATCCTATTCATTTAAGGCCATTTCAGAGGACCTTGGGTTGCTTAATAGTGTGGTAACTTTGGCAGAGATTTCAACATAGAAGGATCCAAATGTCAAGAAAGAGTGGATCCAACGATGCTATGGAGTGAACCATTAAGGAGTACAGTGCACTCACCAAGGTACAGAGGGCTTACTTCAAAATTGCAGCCTACCACCTAAACCCAACGATGAGGTCAAGTAAGATCACTACCTTCTCTACCCATGCATGTGCCACTCTAAGTGGAAAATTTTCAGTCAACCTTTCATAGCTCATTTTTCTGGAGATTGAGAAGAGATTTAAAGAGAATAAGCATGGGAGTAAACACTTCCCTTTCCTTGCCTTATCAAAAAACTCTACAGAAGGGGAGGGATAACCCATTATGCTTATGATACACTTCGTCATGCTTTTGCTACATCCTAGTAGGAGATAATGAAGGATAAGGCACCTGCTAAGTTGCAGGAAGAGGAGCGGCCACCACCACCACTACCTACTCAAGAAACAACATTGAAGGCTTGTGTTGTAATTAAGTACATGAAGAAGCTTTGTGAACAACTCCTACAGTAGCAACAACAAGGACCAAGTGGTAAAGAGCCTTCATTTTATTGGCCAACTTTGAACCATATAAATGAAGTAACCCAAATAATAAGTTGTCTGGAGGAGATTGTGTCATTGTTTTTGACAAAGAGAATGCAAGTGCTTGCAGGATCAAATCTAAGTAATAGAGAAGTAATGGTGTCTATCCTTGGATAGAAACAATTTCCAAAGATCTCTAGGAATGCCACCACTTTTTTAGTGCACCTAGAGGAGGGTAAGGAAGTGATTGTCTTAGTGATGTAGCACTACACATAAGAAATAGTGACGGAGGTGATGGTCAATCATGTGGTAAAGGTCTAAAATGATCCTATGACCATTGTGCTAAACATTATTACACTTTAAGATGTGTAGACATTTGTAGGAGTGGATAACAGAAGGCTAAGCATAGCCCAACATGAGTGATGAGATGTGATTTGATAGGCCTCGATGTTAGATACGCAATGTCAAAGTCCCAACGTCGTGTACTTGACGTCATGGCTAATAAGCGACGTTGGATACCCAATGTTGCCTCATCTAGACCTCACCTATAAATACTACACTTGGGCTTCTAGATGAGATAATTTTTACACATCTTAGAATAGTTAGTTTTCAATTTCTTTTCCTTTAAGTCTATTATTCCCAATGCATGCTCGCAGTGTGATGTTTGTAATCATACAACACCCTTGTTTGAGTGTGATGTACTTGGACACATTACATCATTGGCAATAAAGATCGAGATTACTTCCATCATTATAGCATCCACTTAGCTTAATATTTTTGTTTTAATTATTTAATGCTTTCTTTAGTTAAACATTTTCATTTATTGTTATTTACTATTTCTGTCATTAAGTAGAATGCGTATGCCTTAATCACGAGCATTTAAGTGGAAATACTTGGTCACCCAGAGGTGTATCATTTGGCACAACTAGTGATGTACACTTGGTAAACCTAGAAGTAGCTCCATGAAGTCCAAGATGTGTATAGATGATTAAGAGTAGATACCATTGCCATAGGCTAGTTTAGACTTTATTTTTCATTATTCATTAGTTAATCAATTTATCTCTTTCATCACTAGGAGTAGCATAGAATTAAAAACATCATACACCTCCTCTTTGGACTAAACCACATGTGACAAAGCTACCACTAGTCCAAGTGTGAAGACAATGAACTGAGATCAAAGCATAACAATCTAGATGCCACAACTAGTCCCATCCATGGAATTCAACGGAATTGTGCATGAACGCTTGTGATTCGTATGGTTGAGCATAGGGGTACCTCGCTACTCATCATTGGTGCCATTACTGAGGATGGTGCTAGTTATCTAGATTAGTTATATTATACAAGATCATTGTAAAGGAATTAATGATATATCTTCCAGAAGTTATTGAATCACACACACTATAACCAACAACAATGTCTCTTTCACACAGAAATGACAGTGCATTGTATAGTGAACAAATTCATTGGAGAACTAATGCGATATACAATGAAGAAGATTGGAGTGATCAACCTTATGTAGAGGTTTCTTATGATCATGACCACCTTGACAACACCTAAAGACTACATTTACCTAAGGTAGACAATCTTGGAGAAGATGGTGTAGGTCCTAAACTAGGGGAGGCCTCAAGGTCTAAGACCTTCTCAAAACCAAGAAACAATAAATCAAGGGATCCCAAGGAACATTATAGAAGCCATGGCAATTCTTCCAGTTCCTCATCTTCCTCTTTCCCCTCAACATATAGTTCTAATAAAGATGAACGTAGGTATAGAAATAGAGCACAACTAAAGGGTTGGACTAAAAATTGGAATCGAACCCACGGGAAAAGTCAAAGAAGTCATCATGAACATAGAAATTTCCCTCACAATTCATTTGATGACGATGAACCCTTGTTGGCCACTAAGAGCCTAATACATATCATAGAGGCCATTTAGATATCTTGCAGGCATTGCAAACAAAGTCATTCACATAAGCTAGACATGAATAATTTTCCTAAGTTTGTAGGAGGCTATGATTCAAATCTGCAACATCATTTACAAGCCTTCCATGATGCCTGTGCTTTTTACAACATTGAAAGTGGATGGCAAAAGCTTAAGGTCTCTCCTAGGATACTAATTTATAGAGCCAAATTGTGGTATAGATCGTTGAGACCAAATTCCATCCGACGATGGTCTACAATGACGAAACTTTTCAACAAGAGATACCAAACCTATAAAAGAGTGTCCAATTTGAAGAGATAGATCCAAGAGTGGACACAAGAACAACATGAACCCTTGGACATGGCCATAGATAGATATTATGCTTTATTGAATAAATGCCTAGGCCATGATTTCTCTGAGGAAGAGCAACTTTACCACATCATAGATGGGCTTCATAATGAAATAAGGGTGATCCTTGGGATGTATGTCCCAGGGCAATTATACAAGCTTCAACTCCATTAGATCAAAGAGATAACAGAGCGTATGGTAAAAGAAGAAGGAAAAATTTGTAAATGGAAGAATTTCAAAAAACATCAATGGGACCCAACTCTTCAATCGAAGGAGGTTCAAATTTATGGTAAGGAAAATGAAGCCACTCTTAATAAGGTGATTCTACAACAAACTTAGTTGTCAAAGGAGTCTATTAATGATCTAGAAGCAAAATTCAATAGGATGTCTAAATGAATAAATGAAAACATCACAAATCTTGTTAAAATGATCACAGAGAGGATTATGCAACACACGCTAGGAAAACACAATAAACAGAGGACATAGAACCAAGAAATAGTTAGGAATACTTTTCGGAAAATGAGAAGAGTGGTTGACAAAAGTAAGGCTAAAGACTCCACCACGAATGAAGATGATGGATGTGAACTATGCATATATGACCATCAAAAGGGCCAATGCCCTGTATTGTTGCATCTACAAGAGTATTGGGCAAGTGCCTTAAATCCAAAGTTTGTGCAAAAGCACATGTTTGGAAGACTTCCTATCCCACAAGGTAATTTCAAACAATTCCACAACCAACCATACCATCCTAGCAGGACTTCTTACTAGCCTCAACATCCTCAACCACAGTGGCAACAACCATAGTTATGGTTGAGACCACCACTAAATCAGCCACACCCACCGAAACCTCATGAATATTATGTTCAACATCTTATTTCTCCAACTAGTTTGATGTCCTTTACTTCTAATCGCCACTACCACTCTCTCAAGTACTATCAATACATGACATCCCCTGAAGGATCACCACCTCGTGCTTCTTACCATTCAACTCACCTACGATATTCTCATAATCTACCTCCTTATATGCCACCACCAGGGACACAAGAAGGGTTAGCATCCCAATATCAACAAATGAGTGCCACTTGTGCTACAAATGTGCAAAGACACGCTGACATTAGTGGGCCCCCAACCACAACATTGGAAGTGTCCTTTCTAGAGGAAGGATCGTAAGCCAAAGAAACCCATGCATGAACCCACCACATCATCCAAGCTAGCACAAGGACAACCTGGTGCACCACTTTCCTTGTCTAAACCAACATCCTCTGACCATACATAAGGGACACCATCTGTTTGTACTACAATCCCACATCTAACCAAAGAATCTAAAAACATGGGAAGACAAACAAATCCATGCATACCATCTCATACTCAAGGATGCTATCTGTTGGTGACCATTTGGGATGTGACCGCCAACAAGTGTCCTCGAACAGGATTTAGGTGCCTGCTGGTCTCTGGCAACACCAAGGCCCAGATACCTCCAAATAAACTTAGTAGTTAATGTGAGTATGTGTGTGTGCTGTTGCGGCATGCGATTGTGTGAAATGTAACGATTGCATTGTGTGTAAACTACAAATGACTTACTTTAAAGAGATTCAGCCAACTTTGCCAAGTACTGTGAGTTATTGAGAGTTTCCTATTCTGTTCAACTACCTAGTCTATGCGATCCTTATAATACCTACTTGTAAAAAATAAAATTTTGTTAAAACATTTGAGCACAACTCTGCAAATCTACTCCTAATTTTCCCCAGAGAAAGAGATAGTTCCACAAGAAAACTAGAAATAGAGCAAGATTCGATGGAAATAGACAGAAAAGAAAAGAAAGCAGATTTGTGTAGACCTCAAATATTTCAACAAGGTGAAATGACACGAGTAAACACTTCGCAATAAAGCTATCCCAAATTCAATATCTACGAATTGTTCAAACTTTCAAGGCTCAAACAAGCAATTTCTTCAAGACAATCCTACTATACTACCAAAAATTGCTGCGTAAACTACCACGTACGAGACTCCATTTTGACTAGATAATAGATGTCAACGATTGCATTCAAACAGAACCTTTGAACAACTTGACAATTTATAATTGAAATACCATGGAAATTCACTTTAAAGATAAAAAGAAGCTATTCTGGTCCCATCAAAATACCAAAGATTTTCTGAACCCTCTCGACTACTGAATTGTTCAACGGCGTGACTACAAACAGAGGCTCTCTTACAACAATCCCAATAGCAGTTCCCACACGTTGCACAATAACGAAATTTACTACTAAAATGCTCTTAAGGCTTTTAAACACAAGCGCTTCTATGGAAAAATTTTAATAGAAATTTCTATCGGGCAACAAGAACAATAAGAGCAATCTAAAAATCCCAAAATTACTTGCCAAGGATGATACTATCTAAACCACTAGCTAAACAATTTAAACAAAACAAAAATAAAACATAACTCACAGGACTATGACAAAGAGGCTGAAATCTTTCCTTTAGCAAGCCATCTTACAAGCAATCGTCTTTACAAATCTTCTTTACAAATGCTCTTCTCAAGACCCCAAAGCGTGTCTTCAAGTGAGAGCCTAAGTGCTAGCTAATAGCTTTTCAAAGTATGATCTCCAAAAATGTGATGTATGAGACATCCCCCCAAAAAGTCCTCCCCAAAAGTCCTTTCAAAAGTCCCTTTCAAAAGTCCCCTATCTCCTTGACCCCTGAAGCCTTTTTATAGGCTTCCAAGGTAGGTAGGAAAGTTACATATTCAAACATATCTTACCTAACTTCACTCCCAAGTAACTTGCCCAACAAGTTAGGGAGTATTAACTTAGGAAGTTAGGAAGTTAGGAGATACATATTGCTTTTGAAAAATAAATTCGATAATTTCATATAATTGTTTACAATTATAGCTTTAATAGCCTTTCATTTTTTTCTTGTTTCAAAATTTATTGAAGTTCTTAGTGATTTTATAAACAAGGTGATAACATAACATCTACCTTGGCATAAATGTTGTTGGTACCTTAATCCTAAATAATTCATGTGCACTTTCACCCGTATGGTTGGAAAATTTAAATTTGAAATATCAAGCCCGAATGTGAAGGCACCAGGCCTGGAATTGCCAGCAACTAATTCAAATTATCTTGCCCTGCCGAAAATCGTTACCAACAACTGCCATCTCAGGAGAAGGCTCAGCCACCGCGTTAGGAAATGTTACCCTGTGTCTCGTAAGATTTTGCAACCATTCTAAACTTCGCCTCTCACAAGTGCTCTTCCAGTTTTGATGATTATATGCCATCGAAGCTAGCGTTGTCACGCTTCAAGGAGAAGCTTCCACTGGATCTACCAAACCTGGAACTGCCACTGCCCTGGCGTACGCGGACGAGGCATCTCTGGATCGACCAAACCCTCGGTCACACCTAGAAACCCTATCAATCCTTGATGAGGTGAAGACTTGTTGACAGTTGCTTTATGTTACTTGCCCCTTTGCCTGCTGGCTATGCCTCCCTCTACCAGATCTGGGCCAAAGCTGAGGTTGTAGCCGCCGCGTGCGTGACAGAGGCTTCTCTTCTGCCGTTGTTGATCTTTCATTTGTCGTTGTGCATCCTCCTGCTGCTGGCCATCTATCCTCCACTCGCAGGTTCTGGAAGTATTCCTTGAGAATATGGAGCCATTTCTGGTGATGCCGGTGCCCAGGGTGACGTCCAAGCCCAAGCCAATGCCGACGTCTCTGATATTTTTGCTGTTTTATTTGATTTTTTCTACAACAGAAACCTTCTCATCCTTTGTTAATTAAATTTACCGAATGAAATTCAAAACCTATTGGTAATCCATTCATGAGATCTTCCGCACGCTTCCAACTCTTAAGTGAACCTTAATAATCCATTATCCAACATTAGCGGGGAGTATGCCTTTTACGGTAAATAATTTCATCCTTTGCCTGCTATTCCAATCTTCAATAAAGGCATTTTAATCTTGCTTTCCAAGAAGTCCTCAACATCAAAATTATTTACCAGTGGATGTTTCTTCAAAAATACCCATCAACTCACAATACTAAAACTGCAAATTTACAACCAGGGATTGTGCTAATTTTAAATAAAATATTCCAACTATTCCATGGAATGGCCAAATGTGCCAACACTATCATGGGCCAATCATTCATAATGTTAACACACCTTATATCCTAGCCCATCCTACATATAACAATCAGGTGTGTGACCAGCAATTTTTCTACCCAACCACCACACCACCAATAGACACCCAATGGTTTGGGCATGAATGGTTCCCAGCGTTTCCTACATGCATGGATCCTTTTCATCCACTTATTAATCCTAGCCATGACTAAATATTTAGTCATGGGGGTTACCCCCCATTCTAATCTTTAGGATTTTTAAGTGCTTTTTATCTTTTTGTTTTACAAATTTTTTTATCATTTTCCTGTTCTTTCTACTTTTTCCATATTTTCTAGTTGTTGTTTTAATTTTCCTCATATGTAATCTCACTATTCATCATGTTGCTTATTATGGTGAGCTTTTTTCTCTATGTTGTTGAGTCATAAGGGATTGATTATTTGAACATTGAGACCACGACATCCATCCCCCCATTCCATTAATAAGAGGTTCTTGCTCTGGTCATAATGGTAATCTTTTTCATCATCCAAACTCTAAATAACTTCATAATCATTGTGTTTGGATGGAAGAGTGTAAAACCAAGATGGAATGTAAGGGGTGTGACATCAAGGGGATTTGTGGATTCTCTTTGGCTACTTTTGTATGTTCTATCATGTTAATGAGGTTGTAACCATATCCTTGTAGATCTAACGAAAAATGAAAGTAAGAGCAACTTTAACCAACATTAAATAAACTTCTGTGGGTCTCACTGGAAAGCATGTACCCATGCCTAAAGGTTGGTGACTTCTCAGAACTTTCAAAAAAAAAAAAAAACTAATCATGCCATAATAATGCTCCTCCCTTAGACAAAATGCCAAATGATGTTACTCCTTGCAACTTTGATAGTCTTATGGTTATTTGTCGATGGGATGAAATAATGTGGTGTTACTAAAGGTGGTTTGGACTTGGTTTAAATCTTGAAAAGAATGACACATGGTTATCTAACCATTAATAACACACAAGGTTTCATTTTGACCATGGTACAACAGCTCATGTCCTAATTTCTACAACCCCTTCTTCGGTCCATTCTCTCTCGTTGTCTGAATGTTCATAACTTGTGGTTTTGTGTAACATAGAGTAATTATCTCAATTTGGTGGTTTTAACATGTGTGTTTTTTTTCACAGGTATTCATTGCACTCAACTCCTCTAGTGCCTATGGACATTTTAGGCATGATTATGCAAGGGCATCATAGGCTAAAGCTTACTTTGGGGAGGATCCACTTGTGTAACTTTTGTGACTTGTACTTGCTAAATAGGACCACATCATTTTTCATCATTCATGCACTTCAATTATTATATTTTATTGTTTCCCTTATCATGAACATACTCTATCCCACAATCAAGCTTTCAACACCTTTTTCTTGCTGATTCTTGTATTTTTACCATTGAAGACTTCGCCTTATCCTACCTTTGGTAACTCCAATTAATTTTTCCACTTACCCAAATTGCAAAATTTCACTTTCAACCTTCCAATCAAACCTAGAGCTTCAGTTTGCATATGCTTTGGCCCCATAAAACTTAGAATTTTTGGACCTCAACATCATGTACCCGATGTTGGGTCCGACCTGATGTCACGTACACGATATCTTGTACCTGATGTTGGGCCTAAAAAAAGTATATATTATGGACCCCTATGTAACATGAACTTCATTTCTCTTATTTGTTACTACGGGAGTTGTTGAACTTTTTTCTGACAACTTAGAGCTCTACACCTTCATGTTCCACTTGCAATATCTAGCTCTCTAATGCTCTAATTTCTATACCATTTGAATCTATCTGAACTTGAAGTGTTGAACTTAGTTGTGGGGGGTGGGCATGCATGTGAACTTTGCAACGATTTGTTAAAATTTTCTATCACCTGAAAGGTATTCTAAGGGTAAGAATGTTAAAAACCATAGGACTTATAATGAAAAATCATTAACAATGACACTAGACATCTAATTTTTCTAACCCTCAAGCCTAAAACCATTATTTTAAGCCACATATAATGAAAAAGGAACTAGTTGCAATGGGTCATAGAAGACATAGACACTTTTTGGGGGATTTTTCTTGAAAATTTTCCTAACCCTGCAATCATATGCATTATGAGCTTAATGAATTAAGGTTATGAGTAAGGTATGAATTTATTAAGGATAATAAACATAACCTTGGCAACACCTGGTTTTCGTTGATTGTAGATGGTCCCAAAAAGAGGTGCTCAGGGTGAACCCTGGCAAAGAGTCGCTAAGCATCCATGTGGTGGCCACAATTAGCAAGGAGAACAAGTAGAACATGCTAAATAGGAATCCCAATCTTTCAATATCCATCAAGAGGCCCATACTATCAGGTAATCNGTCAAACAGGATCGATCAAATAGGAATGCTTTGAGTTGCATCCTCACTGCTTCAGAAGCAAATTTCATGAATGGACCAAAGTTCATTTCCATAATAACTAGGGCCAATGTGGACTTTTTAAAAATGGTAGCACAACATTTAAGGGGCAACGTGAGACGTTGTATCTATTTGGGAGTTAGTACTTTGATTGCCTCACCTTGGGTTGATTACCTGATAGTATGGGCCTCTTGATGGATATTGAAAGATTGGGATTCCTATTTAGCATGTTCTACTTGTTCTCCTTGCTAATTGTGGCCACCACATGGATGCTTAGCGACTCTTTGCCAGGGTTCACCCTGAGCACCTCTTTTTGGGACCATCTACAATCAACGAAAACCAGGTGTTGCCAAGGTTATGTTTATTATCCTTAATAAATTCATACCTTACTCATAACCTTAATTCATTAAGCTCATAATGCATATGATTGCAGGGTTAGGAAAATTTTCAAGAAAAATCCCCCAAAAAGTGTCTATGTCTTCTATGACCCATTGCAACTANAGGGGCCAAGGCTGCTCACCTATTTGCTAGATCCGACCCCAAAACAAAGAGACTATGGTTGAAGCAAGCATACAAAAAAGAAGATAAATCATACCATGAGCTGACCTTGGAAACGAGAACTTACTTCAAGATAGGGACATACCACTTGTTTCCCATCAAAGGGCTCAATTGCATTTCTAGTTATGCAACTAGGAGAAGCGTCATTTTAATGGAAAATTTTTTAGTTAATCTTCCTTAGTACTATTTCACAGAAATCCAATGATGGTTCAAAGAAATGAAGTTAGGGAGACCAACACTTCCATTTCCCTATCTAATCAAAAAGCTATACAAGTGCACAAGAATCTTAAGATATACCAATGATATCCTTCGGAAGGCTTAGCATGCCTCTTTTATAGAGCTCCTTAAAACTGCAGCACTAAGAAAAACTCTAGTGAGGAGCAAGAAGCTAAAAAGGAGGTAGAACCAAGAACTAAAATGCAACAAGAGCCTGAGTAGTGCCTACAAGCATAAGCTGCACCACCACCCTACAAGATTATAGACCGTTAATGAGCCACCTACAAAGAATCATTGAGATCGTCATATGGGGGAGCAAGGATGAGGCTAATCTCTTTTGGGTTATGGATGACAACGTCTGGTCCACCATATCAACTAATCCAATAAGGGGGGAGATCTTGATTCAGTCAGGAGGAGGGGGATCCCAATGGTCACGCCAGATTTTTAGAAACATTGGAGACTAGAGAAGGCACCACAATCATGGTGCTACAACATGAGGATGCAATAGGCATAACAAAGGTGATCACTGATCACATCAAGAAATCATTTAATGTTCTTGTTGTGCCTCCAACTGATCTGGTAGGAACAAGAGATGCACAAATGCTAGCGAGACCTCAATGACTCCTGCAATGCATGAGGATGTACTTGATCATTTACTACAGACAGATCAAGTGATGACCACTCTATTCGACATCCCCAATAGTGTTACTATGGCACAATCAAACCTCATCACTACAAAAGGGAAGTTGATCATGGCTAAGGTCAGGGCAAAGCATGCTAAAGCTAAGGTGAAAAGATTGCATGAAGAGCTAGCTACCCTACACGCTGAATGATGGGCTCCTACCCATTTCATCACACTAGACCAACTGGAGCAGTTTCAAATGGAGGAGCTTACTAAGCTAGAAAAGGATAGAGTAGCTGCAAAGTAAGAAAAGGAGATGGTGGTTTGGAATGCCTCCTTTGCAAGTGTGTGAACTCATGCGCATAAGAAGGCATTTAGCGCTATTCAAGAAGAAAATAAGTAGCTCGCTAAAGAGAATGCATGGTTGACCATAGTGGAAAAGCAAAAGAACATCTTGGAAGAAAGTGTCCACTAGTTGAGGGAACAACTAGTGAGGGTCAACAAGGATATGACTCAATTAGCTTGAGAAAATAGAACCCTCTCTATGGAGGAGGTATGCGCTATTCATCAAAAGACAACAATTGAGATCATCACATGGCAAAATGAGGCTAAGAAACATGAGACATTAAAAGAACAATTCCAGGACCAAGTTAGCATGTGTAAGGAAATTAATGAGAAAGAAATCAAGATAGCCAATGCCTACATTAGGCCCTTGGAAACACAAAATTTTGAATGGCAGGCCATTTTGGATAGTTATGCCATGGTCCAACAAGTGGGAGTTAAAAATAAGGGCCTGTAGATAGAAGATTTAAAGGAATACATGGTGTTGCCTAACCTCAGATATGCAAACCTTTCCATGTTAACAACAAGTCATCCCCAAAGCAAGTTGGAGAAGTAGGTGGTGAGCACCTACACACTATATGAGAAGGAGTTTGTAGATCAAAATGATGCTTTGCAAAAGTTACAAATGGAAAACTTAGAATTAGAGGTGGTCAAAGCTAGCTACTAGGGATAGAAAGATGTTGTCTCAAATGTAGCTTGAAGATTGACAGACTATCATGAGTTAAGGGATAAAGCTAGGACCTTTGAGGAGGAACGACAGTGATTCATGGCATGGTACGTCAAGGCAAATCAAATGTTTCCACAATTGCCATGTCCTTGGGAGGTACTGTCACCAACATACATTGGCATAGTAGCTTGGATGGTGCATGACCCAAGGATGGAGGAAGAAAAATTGTAGGCCTTGCTCAACCATTAAAAATTATAGAGGTTTGATGATAAAGGGAAGCGACCAATGGAAGAGCCGCTACCTTCGGGTACTACATGAGCCTTCCAGTCTTATGTTGTTTTGTCTTATTTTGTAATAATGTGTTCCATTTTTGTACTACACCACTGCGACATGTGAAGAGTTAATTATTTTGTTCATTTTTGGACTTAGTTAATAATCCCACACTTGCCCAATATTTTGTAAGGGACTTGTTCCTCATTTTTTTTAACTCAAGGATGAGTTTTCATTTAGTTGTGGGGGTATGATGAGATGTGATTTGATAGGCCCTGACATCAGGTACACGATGTTGGGACTTCGACATCATGTCCTCGATGTTGGGGCTAATAAGCAACGTCAAATATCCAACATCACCTCATCTAGACCTCACTTATAAATACTACACTTGGGCTTCTAGATGAGACAGTTTTTGTACATCTTAGAATAGTTAGTTTTTAGTTTCTTGTCCTTTAAGTCTATTATTCCTAGTGCATGCCTACAGTGTGATGTTTGTAATCGTACAACGCCTTTGTTCGAGTGTGATGTACTTGGACATGTTACATGATTGGCAATAAAGATCAAGATTACTTCCATCATTATAGCATCCATTTAGCTTAATATTATTATTTTAATTATTTAGTGCTTTCTTTAGTTAAACATTTCCATTTATTGTTATTTACTGTTTCTATCATTAAGAGAAATGTGTATGCCTTAATCACGAGCATTTAAGTGGAAATACTTAGTTGCCCAGAGGTGTATCATTTGGCACAACCAATGATGTACACTTGGTAAACCTAGAAGTAGCTCCACGAAGTCCAAGACATGTATAAATAATTAAGAGTAGCTACCATCATCATAGGCTAGTTTAGACTTTATTTTTCATTATTCCTTAGTTAATCAATTTATCTCTTTCATCACTAGGAGTAGCATAGAATTAGGAACATCATACACCTCACTTTAGACTAAACCATATGTGAAAAAGCTACCACTAATCTAAGTGGGAAGACAGTGAATTACAATCAAAGCATAATGATCTAGATGCCACAACTAGTCCCATCTATGGAATTCGACTAGATCATGCGTGAACACTTGTGATTCATATGGTTAAGCATAGGGGTACCTCGTCACTCATCAATGAGGAAGTGTTTGACCAACTTGTGGGAACTAGAAAATTTCTTTCGGAGATCCTTGATCTCTTAGAAAACATCATTGTTGGAAGCTAAGGGTAAGCTCATCATTGCCAATGCCTAGCTTGAGGTAGCCACAACTGAAAATTGACAGTTGGTTGCTGAAGTTGCAAAACCAAGAACTTGCTTAGCTAATCCTACCATTCTTAGCTAAGTAGCGATAAGGGATGAAGCTTTTTTATAGCTTCAAACCAAACTTAAAAATGCTAATAATGTAAAGGATATGATGGTATTTAATGCATCTCTATCAAACAATTTGGCCTACAAAACTAATAAGGACTTGTTGCAAGTTTGTAAGAAGAACATCACTCTAACTAAGGATGTTTACTACCTGTGAAATGTTGAGGCATAAAAGGATCAAATGGGTGAAATTTGTGCAGTAATAGCAAGAGTAGCTTACTAAGGTGAACATGGACCTAAGAAGGTTGGTAGCCAAAAATCAAAATCTCTTAATGGAGGAGGTTCGTGCCCTTTGCTATAAAATAGCAATTAAGGTAGCTGCTTGGAAGAACAAGGCCCTAAAATTTGAACGTGTCAAGAATCATTATAGGAACAAGGTTGGACTTCTTAGAGAGGTGAATGAAAAAGAGATTCAATTGGAAAAGGCAAAAATGAATGAGGCCCTCTAGCAAGTCCAACAAAGAGGTGATGTATGGCAATCAATCTTTGATGGATTAAGTGCCTACAACAAATCTAAAATCCACTTAAAGGAGTTGCAAACTGAAGAGATGGTGGAGTACATGGAGCTTGCCATCCTTCACTATGCAAACTTGGCAATGCTAATAGTAGGAAGGTTGTGGTCAAAGTTAGAAAAATAGGTGGCCAACTTGTATCTCTTCTATGAGGCCAAGTTCAAGCACCATAAGAACACAAACAAAAGCTAGAAATAGCAAATGCAAAGCTTGAAGCTCTCAAGAGCCGATTTATAGACCTACAATTGGTTACTAAGAACCTGGTCAAAAGGATGAACGACTACCAGAAACTATAGAACCTCATCATGACATTCGATATCGAATGAGAACAATGCATAGCTTGGTTTGTTAATGTCAAAAAGCCATTCCCTACAATTCCCTATTTGTGGGACATCCCCATACCATCCCACATTGGTGATGCCACATGAATTGTGTATGACCCACAAAGCAAGGAAAAGAAGATGAAGATACTATTGGATGCCTTTTGCATTATGCTAAAAGTAGTAGTTGCAATAGGATAGCCATAGCCACTACCTTAGCCTCAATCGCCACTGCCATGGGCATTGGAGGCTAGAGATGATCCTTTAGCATCCCAAGAGCCTCCACCTTGTGGTACTGTTTGATCTTCACTTTGTCTTTAGCTATCAGAGGGTTTTTAGTTGTCCAGTTTTGCAAGGATGTTCAATTTTATTTTCCTAAACATCCATTTTTATAATCATTGTAAATCCATACAATTAGACACTTAGAATAGTTAGTGAGTTAGTTAATATGTGGTTCCATACCTTCCCAATTTTGTAAGAAGCTCAATCTTACTTTTGTTCATTTGAGAATGAGTTTTCACTCATTCGTGGATGTATGATGAATCATAAAGTTTAAGTTGCATCAACGCATGAGTTGATGCATTGATGTAACATTTGTCTTTGCCTATATAAATGCACATATCCATCGCATTTATGGCATCGTTGAGTTAGTAGCATAACAAAGTTCTTGTAGTTTGTTTTTGCAACAGTTAGAATATTTTCTCTAAGTGCTCATAGTAGGAGTCCAAGGATTGTATGGATCCTTATTTGAGCACCAATGTACCTAGACACATTGATGTGAAGGTAATAAAGATGAGATTCTTGAATTGGCTTACAACACTTGGNTTGAAGGTAATAAAGATGAGATTCTTGAATTGGCTTACAACACTTGGAATAGCTTAATGTTTACTTTTATGCACTTTACTATTCATGCACTTTATATTCATGCTCTTAATTAATTAATGTATTTAATTAATACACATAAGTACAGCCACCTCGAGCATATCGTTGACGCTTGGTAATCCCAGTAGTGTTATCGCTTGGTACACCCAGTAGCTTAACACTTGGTAAACCGATAGCATTATAATGAGTTTAAGATCTATATGGAAGGTGGGCTTGGATACTTATGTTAGGAAATAGACTAAGGCATTAGATAGTTACTTAGATTAATACCCAATTAATTACTTTACTTCACACTTAGGATAATTAGCATAAAATATAAAATTTAATATAAATCATGTGCCTTGGTTTCCACTTAATCATACACTTGCACCAATACAAGTGAAGCCAAGAAGACAACGATCATGCCTGTAGGTCACTATCTTTACTATTGCCATTTGGAGAGCTAAAGTCCACAAAATTTGACTAGATTGCTAGTGCAACACTTGTGATTCGTATGCTTGGACATAGGGACTACTTGCCACTCATCACTCTTCCACAACAAGAACTAAGAATTTAATACACAAGTAAGACTAGACCACACAAGCCAACACACAAAAAATTGACCTTGGAACTACAACATTGATGCACTTACTCAATGTGCTTTACCACTCTCTCGCCAAAGGTTACACATGAACTTACATGAAATCTCATTTCTCCATGGTATAAGCACAAAACGCCAACATATTTATTAAGAAAACAAGATGAACATCTAGAAAACCTTCTACAAGCTCAACTTGGAGTTCCCACATTATTTCTATTATTTTCCACCTTCTCCTCACTATTTCCCAACTTGGAACAATCAATTCTAGAAGTTTTCCCAACTATATGGATCATCTTTGGCCTCCTCGAGTCATCTTTGGCCTTCTTAGATCATCTCTGGCAAAATTACAACTTTCAGGAGAGATGTCTCATGAATATGAGAGACATCTCCTTCATGGGTGAGATGTCTTCTCCTAGCAAAGATGTCTTCTCTAAGACATATCCTATCAATGAGAGATGTCTTCTACAAAGACTTAATTTTCAACAGAAACATCTCCTACATGCTCTAGACCTCTCCTACATATTCTAGACATCTCCACAGGGCATGAAACTTGCAAAATATGCACATAGGGCAGAACAAGGGTATTAGAAGATGTGTCCCTACATCAAGCTATGATGTAATGCACTTTGTATTTAGTTATTTTGATCATGAACTAGCTTATATCTAATATGGATGTATAATTTTTTTTAATTAACTTTTTTGGGTTTTGGAGGTCTACCATAATAACCATCCCCCTCCCCACCACCAACCAACAAATTTGCAACTTATACAAAATAAAAACAAGTTAGTGATACATTGCTCTATTGGTTAGAGAATGCAACCTATAATTTGCAAATCATAGGTTTAATTCAAATGGGTGTCCTAATCTGATCTTAAGCTACATGAAAATTTTGTGTTAACTATATGTCCATGAGGTACATAGAGGGTGGAGTTTTGAGAAATAAATCTCTTGGATAAATAACACAAAAAATGCCATGAACAAACAAAGATAAAACAAACTTGACTGAGAGGGTAAAACTAAATTGGGTAAGTGGTAGAGAAATAGAGGAGGGATCAGTGATATTGTTTTTAGTTATCTTGTTACCTCATCTAGTAGTTGGGCTTGGTTAAAATCATCTTATTTAAAATCATCTCGGTCAATTGATAGAGAGAGAGATATATCTATATCTCTAAGCTAGTCTAAGTGTTCACATTTTTACCACACTAATTTATTATTCATGTCTCTTTTGTACTACCTAACATTCAACACCATATAATATAGTAGACTTCATGACTATTCTATAAAATTCATCCATTATTTTACTATGATTCTTTTATTGCACTAAACAACAAGACATCAACAAGTACATCCCAAGACATTTATCCAACATGATACTTTAGAGGAATTATAAAGGAATATAATGATATCATAAATGTAACTCAAAACAAATTTCTTTTAAAATATAACTTAATATTGCCACCAAAATAAACCTATAACTTGGAGTTTCCAAGTTAAGAGTCTTATCACTAAGCTACCACCTTTCATTGGCTTACATAATACAATACTTGAGCTATTATGTTAGCTTAATATTAACACCTCTTTATCACAAGTTAATAAGATATGATATTTCTTCAATGAATTTCATTTTTTTAATAGATTTGATTTTTCTCCAGCAAATCTGATTTTTTGAGAGTTCCCCTATGGGGGATTTTATATTACATCCATGTTCTTCAACTAATTTGGAAATTTCTACTTCAATTATTGATGTAAAATTTTTTGTTATTTCTAAAAATGTAGATTTACAAGTTTGTAAGAAAAACATTGTGACGTCTTCTTTTATTGATGTTGATTCAACTAAGACATCAAATTTTATTCTTCTTGATGATATATATGAGTCATTGGTTGTTGATTTTTCATCACAATATGTGTTTATTCATATTCTTGTTTTTTTTTTTTTTTGCTTGTTGAGTTAGGCAATGTTTTGCTGGTGAAATGTGCCCTAGGTATAGGGTCTTTTATACATAAGCATGCATTGTTGATCATTTGGGCTCTAAATTTTGATGTCAAATTTGAAAAATATGCTAAAGTTCCATGTTTGAGTTATATAATATTCCATTAATACTTGAGAAAGCTAAGTAGGAAATTATTAGTCATCTTAATCCTATTAAACATATGGAGTTTATTTTTATGACTTTTGATTTTTATAGACATTTTTTTTTAAAATGAACTTTCTCAATCATAAAAAGAGTTTGATATTATAAGCAAGAGCAAAGACTTATATTCAGCCAATTATATTGTACAATCTTCCTAATTCTTGCAACTTTTTCCATTGTGAAGGACATTTTTTTAATGCTTATTCTTTCTACTCAAGACAAAAGATTCTAAAGAAAAGGAAAAATATGTTGAAGTTGAATATAGAAAAAAATAATATGAAGTTAAAGATATGAAAATCAAGTTAATGTCAACAATAAGAATAATCAAATGGTAATAAAGAATCTAGAGAAGAGAAAAGCTCTTATGTATAATTTTATTGCTACTAGAGAAAGTATTAAGCAACCTAGACATGTAAGACAATTTTTTCTTTATGTAACATGAATACTCTTAACTCAAAGATTAAAACTAGTGTTGACAAGAAGGTTATAGTTGATTGTGAAGATTCTTGGTGTAAGATTAGTAACAAGTGATGAGGCGAAGATCTTCTACAGGTAATACCACTTTCCTGCTTTGATACAAATATTGGTATTAAACCATAGCTCTCTATCTTAAATCCTTTTGTTATTTTAAGTTCAAGCATAGATATTGAAAAGTGATGTAAATTTTGTTAGAATTGAGACCTTCCTCCCTACTAAAAATTTAATTTTCTTCACTTATTTCTTTTTTTAAAGTATCAATTGTAAGGTTGCGAGCATGAGTAGATAGTTCTAAAATTAGAAAGTTTAAACAATGAGGTCTTAACCTAGTGGTCTGGGTCTTGGTGGGTTTCAACACTCCCATAAAATCAGAAAGTTTTTTCTCTATATATAATGATGTCTACTTAGTGTCAATCTTGCGATGTACTCTAAATTATCTTTGTTCATTATCAATATTTGTTTGGGGTGCCTAACACCTTAATATAAACACCTCTTTGCATATACCAACCTAAGGCATGTCCTAGGTGAAGCCTTACCTCATGCTATCTTGTAAAAGTATAGAGGAAATTTCCCCTATGTTGATAAAGTATCATGTTGGCTAACTGTCTTGGGATGTAACTATATTCAAACTATTTGATAATATCACACCCCTCCCAAAAAAATAAAACTAAAAATAAAGAAAAAGCAAGGTATCTTTATCATCCAATAAGAAGAGGATGCTATAGCAAACCCCTTGGACAAAACATAGTTCAATTCAATAGTTAGCAACTCCATTAGCAAAGATGTTAGAGGGGTGTTGAAACCTAAAACAAGTTGACTATAAATATACCCAAAGATATATAGCCTACATGATAGTTTAAAAAAATTATAAATGAATATAATAATGCCTCAAGTGGAATTCAAACTTGCAACCTTTTCTATATAAATCTTTGTTAAACTAATTAAGTTGCCTCTCATTAACATTATACAATGAGCAAAGCACAAGTCATTGGCCAACTCTCATTATAATGCATTAAAAAAAATACTAAGTTTAAAGCTTAGTACCAACATCCTACACCTAAAAGGTATTGTTTTAAACATATTATTAATTATAACCTTACCAAAAACCTAAAAAGTAGAGAAGAAATTAGACAATGAGGTGATCACTTGAATCGCCGGTCATTTTCATTATAAAGATGTTAAGATGAGTATTCTTGAGAAATGCTCCTGCAGCCAGTCCATGTGAGAAAGAGAATGGATAAAATAACCAAATTTTAAAATCGAAAATATCCCGACGTTCTTGCCTTGAAACACGCAAAACGTGACCTACACTTAGGGTATCCATGATCCCGACAACGTTGTACCATGCTACGCTCATCAATTTCACGTTCCCAGAACAACTCATGCAGGCTTCCTCTTTTTTAGGCATCTCAAGGCAGTTATTAAGGACTTTAAAAGGGAATAGATGTTTGTTTTTTTTAAAAAAATTTGAATGTATCCATTCTGAATTTCGAACGTGGGCGGGTGACTTGAAAAAGAGAAAAAAACCCATCAAAATCTCGGAAAAAACACATGGCTAGCTGGATAATTAGCCCAATCATTTATTGTGGCCAGTGACATAGTTATGGTTAAGCGAAACTCAGCCTGTCAACAATTTTTATTTTTTAACTTCCAAAAACAAAACCAAAAAAGGTCAAAAACTATGAAGCAACACCGTAACTTCCCTGGAGTGGGCAGTTCGTGGGAATTTAAGATTGTAACGATCATTTACAGATGAAGGGGTCAAACAATTCATAAACTGGTTTGGTAGCAGCCTAGTTTGGCTGCATTACATAGACAGGGTTTAGTTTTTTTGACGCCTATGGGCTTTTCTGCACTTGCTTACTTGAGTTTTTTAAGGAGACGGGGCTGTCGGAAGTAGTTTTTATTGCTATTCCACTTTCTGGGTTAGTTTGTTTTTCCTTTTTCCCCAAGAATTTCCTTTTTTCTGGTTCTTTGTCTGCAAACAATGAATGGGCATGGACATGGACATGTCCATACCTTTTTTTGGTTGATTTTGCATGGCCATGAGGGTGCTTTGATTCCGCAGCTTTTGGTTGCTTGTGTTGGAAGAAGTTGCAGATTTTGGGTTCATGACAAGTTTCTTTTTTCTTGCACTTTTGCAGATAAACGGAAAGTTTGGACATTTCTTGACGTTCAAGGGACTCTGACATTCACTACGCAGGATGCCGATTTTGGGTTGGTCTCCTGATCGACTTTAGGTCCAGTGATCTTTTGACTCGATAGTTGAAATCTGGGTTTCTCGTGACATTTGCAGGTAGAATTGTATTTCATGCGTGTAGTTCTTTCTTTCTCGGCGATGCAATTCTCCCTTTCTGCGCTATGTGAAATACTACCAATAACCGTCTTCTGTAAAATTTTTGTTTAAACGAGCAAGTTATGATGGTTGTTTCAAAATGGGAAGGATTTTATGATTTTTATCCGACTTTTAGTTGCTAGGTATGTTTAATGATGTTTTGCAGGGCTTTTGGACTATGTTATTGTGCTTGCTTTGTTTCCCAATGCTGTGGGGCTTCCTTGATTTTTATGTTAATGGTTTTAGGCGCAGTTTTTGGGTACTTCATACAGGACTGGTAGAATCACTCTTTCTGTTTTGGCATAGGTTTTTATACAATTTGAGTTTGGGGAGTTTGCGGCAAAATGAGCAAAGCAGGGAAGTGGTTCAAGAAAGTATTAGGACTGAAAAAATCATCCAGACAACCTGATGGCAGCGGTTCCGTTTCAACCACAGTGACTTCTCCAGATATGGCGACTTCTTCGGAGAAACCAGTGAGTCTTGTCCGCTGCCAAAATAATGGATCTGATGTTCTTTTTTGTGCTGTATTTCCTTTACGTATATAATGCGGTAAATCTGGTTATTCTATCTTCGCTGTAGTCAAAAAGCAAAGGCTTAAGGCTTAGCTTTGGAGGCAAAAAAATCAACAAAGAAGCCTTCCCTGGAAGTGGAGCTCCTAAAGCTTCTGGATCAGCCGAGCAGGGTCGTTCGAGTATTGGCAGGCATTCTGTTACTGGAGCATACGGTTCTGCACCAAGACTTTCTCAAGTGAATCCGGAAAAGTCCAATCCCAAAGATGATCTGGCTATAGAAGCTGCAAGGCCAGAACCAATTTCTGCTGCAAATTCTTGGACTCATGATGACCTAGCAGCCATCACAATTCAGAAAGCCTATAGACGGCATTTGGTATCTTTTAACGATCATTTTCTAGTTTTATCTCTTTAATTCTAACTTTGTATCATTTTTTTCTAGTTTTATTTTAGGCAAATTTATCTCTTTAATTCAAACTTTATATCATTTTTTTTACAAGGCAAAGAAAGCTGCACGTGCTCTGAGAGCTCTCATCAAAGTTCAGGCAGTTGCCCGAGGTTATATGGTGAGAAAGCAGATGTCTGAAACATACAGATGCTTTCAGTCCCTGGTAAAAGTTCAGAGTAGATCAAGATCACAACGGAAAGAAAGATTTGAAGCAAACTCTAAGCAAAATCAAAAGTCTAAGCTGAACGTAAGTTCATTCTTTACTAATTTACTCATCAGTTGTGTACTAGAGTTTGATTGTACTTCATATTTTAAGGTTTTACAGATGTAATAGGTTGCCTATGATAAGCATCTCGATTTTACTGAAACAGGGCACAATTGAACCAAGCATGAATGGCTGGACAAAGAGCATGGAAATCGATAGCAAGTCCAAATCCAAACATAGTTCAATGGCTAGTGGAGAGTCTACTGTTATAAACCATAGCACATCTTCTACTGCTGATAGTTATTCCTACCAACCATTGATTAAGTCAAGGCAGCAACATTATGCCCCTAGAATCACTCTTCCTAATAAGAAGGGTTCAGAACTGATAGCCTCCACAGAGGAATTCAGTTCTAGATATGGCAGTGCAGACGATGCATACAGTTTATTTTCCTCAACCTCCAAATTGAAGAGGGGAAGCAGGCGCAGTTATACAATGAGTGAATCTGGAGATAGTGTGAGTGAAAGTTCTACAGTTGCAGTTCCTAACTACATGTTAAACACACAGTCCTCAAAGGCAAAGCGCTGTACTTCTGCACCAAGGGAAAGGGTCGGTACTGGTTCAACAAACACAAGGAATTCTACGATATTTACACAAGATTTTGTTCGAACGCTGAGGAGTTCTTATAACGGAGCTTATCTTCTAAGAGGAGGGTTCGATGGCAATGTCGAAAGCTTTGATACAGCATCAATGAAGAGTCTTAGGTTTTAGTATTTTCAGGAATGATTTAACATCTGCTAATAGAAAGTCTACTGATTGCTAACATGAAAACTTGGTACTTGATTTGGTAGTACAAATGTTCAAATGTGTCAAGATTTGTTATGTTTTCATTCTGAAAGCTAATGTGGTACCACATTTGGATATTTTGTCTGAACACTGTTAAGGCAATAACCAAGAGTTATCCATGGTTTTTGCCATGTATCTGAAACCTTGATTATCTCCGAATTTACTTTTTGAAATTTCTTAATTTACAAAAAATTGTCATCAGTGTGGTCTATTATGATGTTAGCTTTCTAATCCATGGAATGGAAACACAAATCTTGGTCCATGTTTGTTCACCTATTATTCTATGTTTTCATTGTTTATTCACTGATGGAAACTGCAACGACAATAATTTAATCTCATTCTTTAAGAGCAGGACTTGTATCTGTGCTTTTAGGTTTCATAAACTCTTAGGAATTCCTTTGTTGTACTAAAGTTTGTTCCTGTAAGGTTTGTTTCAAGTCTAAAATAGTTCTCTGTAAGAGCTTTTAGTTTTTCTTTTTGCACAATTTAGTTGTCTGGGCTTATTACAGAGTACATCACCAAATTCAGAAATGACCAATTTTGTTGGTTCGTTTTAAATAGCCTTTGATGCAATATTACGCGTTATATTATTCAATTTGTATGTGCCCATATGAATTGAAAGTACACTCATCTAAGGTGTTAGAATCTCTCTTTTAAATGAATCTGGCCAAATTTAAGAAGAATAGGTAAATAAATTATGATAAGAAATATCTGTTACTAATTTCTGTTGGGGCCTTCACACTCGGATTTAATTTTTCTTGAATAGGTATTAAAATTTTTTTTCCTTAGTAATAACTTCTTGGATGTACGATAATGCAAGTAGAGCTGTTAAAGGCCTTCCTTCAAAATCCGTAACAGTTTCTCGGTTTTTGTTTTTTTTAAATCTTTTGTTTACATAAAAACTCAGAGTTGAGGTAATCAACTTCATATAACCATCCAAGCCTTTTAAATTAATTTGAAAAGGCATTTTCCTTGTGGAAGTGATAGTAATAGACATTTTCCCTCTTATAAAAATCGAAGCCATAACATCAAAGGAGCTGTTTCCCACTTTCATAAGAATTGTATTGTTATCACATCCTGCGATTTAAAAATACCAGGTGCATGTGAGAGTCACATGAAACTGTGAAAGCGTTCCATGTGATGTCTTGAAACTTGGATATAAAGATGAGCTTAGAAGGAATAACTTTGCCTGATTTCAGATTGCTTTCACTAATTTTCTCATCTGTCTTTAGGTGTTCAGATACAGTCATATAGAAGATGGGTATCTGAAGAGGGGAACTGCAATTTGCAACCACGTTTGAGTCTATTCTATTAATTTGCTACTTTTACAATGTGATTGAAAACAGTATGAACCATGACAACTGGCAACTTTGGTGCTTCGGGCGGAGAAACTGCCAAGATTATGAGAAAGGTGAGTAATTCTATTATTCTAGCACATAGTATAGTACAACAAAAAGCTGTGTTTGCTTTTTTATATGGATTTGATGTGATTGATTCTGATTCAGTGATTTCTGATTCAGCGATGTGGGTCAATGGCATAACTCATGGGGACTGGGGAAAGAGAATACAACAGCAAACGGGATGGACTCTTCCTTGCAAGTTCCAACTATAGACTTTTCTTAGTTTCCATGCACGAAGTCAATCCTGCTTTCTGCCTCTTCTATATAATATTTTGTTGATTGTCACCGGTTTTTATGGAAAGCTGTGAACTGTATGATGCCTGTCAATGTCAAACAAAGATAGACCTGTTAATCAAATAAATAGGTTAGTGCAAGTCATCCAACCAACACAAGAAAAGCCAAGAACAGGTCATGACTGTCCTATGATGTCATTCATTGATATGAATTAAGAAACCAATCCAAGACGAACTAGTCCTAGTTGCTGGGAACGTGCACCTTGATATTGGATATATAAAGTTACAAACAATATCGAAATTCTAGAATCAGATTTGTCTGTGGTTATCCTCCACCACATTCAAGAATCAACTAATGCAAAGAAATGTTAGGTACACTGAAAAGGTTTGTCTGGGATGGGCCGAGACAAAATGTAAAATCGGATTATGGAAGCTGGTCCCCACTCGCCACCATATTGGTATCTTAGAGAGACTAAGCGCCATGCACACATCAAGGCATATTCAAAGTGTTCTTTAAACTTAATTTTTCATAAAAAGTTATCATTAATTGTCAATGATATTGATTTAAATTAGTGTTATTTTATCATTATCATTCTAGCATTATTCTAATCATATGGATTTCCTTACTTGAGTTCTTTTTTGTTATTGGGTTGTTTGAAGAGTTTGATTTTTTGCTATTTACAATTTTATAGATCATCTTTAATCATTTTAAACTCTTTTAAATCTTCTTTCAGTTGTTTTTGTAGAATAGTGATGTAGCAACTTTTTTTAATAGGTTCATTATCTAATCTTCTTTGCATATGCCCAAACTATTGCAAACACCATTCTTGTAACTTATTTGAAATAAAAGCTACTCCATGTTTTTCTTTAATGTTGCATTGTGCAAGTTATCTCTTGTTGTAATATTTAACATTCATCTAAGCATTCATATTTCTGTCACTAATTTGTTGTTTATGCCTCTTATGTATTGCCCAACATTCAACACTATATAAGATAGCAAACCTAATTGTTGTCCCATAAAATGTTCCCTTTAGTTTTATTGGAATTCTTTTATCACATAAAATTGCACTAGCTTGTCTCTATTTTGACCATCCTATCTCTATCCTATTTTTTATATCTTTATTAATTTCATCATCTCATTTGAGCATTGATATGAGGTAGTGGAATTGTTTACAATGAGAAACCCTTTGGCCTTGGATTGTCACCTCTATATCATCAAACTTTATGTTGTTATTGAAATTGCATTCTATATATTCTATCTTACTTTTATTAATTTGTAAGCCTTTTAATTCTAGAGCATGTATCACTTTTCTATTTTAGAAGCAATATTTTCTCAAATTGCACCCACCAATACAATATCATCTCCAAATAACATACATCAAGGAATTTCATCTTGTAGTTTCTTTATTAATTCATCTATAACAATAACAAATAAGTATGGGGTTAGTGCAAATCTTTAATATAAACCTATTATGATTGAAAAATAAGATGTGATGTCACAAGCTATTCTAATTCTAATAGTAGCTCCTTTACACATGTTTTGACTTTAACATATTTACTAGAGATATATCTCTTCTACAAAGCCCACTAAATAAGTAAGTGTTAACAAATGATCTTGTGCAAAACGTTACATCCAAAATATTCACGACATAAATATTATAAGCAAAACGTTACATGTGAATATTAATAAAAACAAGAAGGAAAAACAACTTGCAAAAGGGAGTGAGGAAGAAACAAGGGAAATACATAGGAAAGCAACTTCATTTAGCCTTCAAATCAAAATAGGGAGATTACAAAAAACACTCACAAGACAAACTCACAAATCAATTGTTCTTACTGCAACAACCATTATACAAGAGATCATACACTCTCAACTCACTAACCATAACTAATCCAAGATGGATTTAAATAGCTAGATTCAAGATTAAAAGAATGGAAACAACCAATAATTAACTTAGATAGATCTTCACTTTTCTTTTACAAGAAGTTTTAGAAATCTTAACTCTTCTTTGGAAAATTTTAAAACTAACAAACAATAGAGGAGGAAAGTGAAGTTCAACACAGGTCAATTATAGATTTTGTCTTCATATCTCTAATAATCTCCCACTTGAAGACAAATCACTCAAATTGATGAAAAACAAGCTAGGACAACTTCAATCAATACTCCATGTCTTCCACAACATGTAGAAAAATCACAGGTGCACACAACCATTTGAAGAGCATCTCTACATAAAACATCCTAACGGACAAGGCCTCCTCAAGCCAAAACAACATGAGATAGCATTACACTAGCACTAACAAATGCTATGTCAAAAATCATAACAGATGCTGATGAGTTGTGTGCTGTTGGCTGTGATATCACGTACGTGATATCTTAGCTGACGCAATATCGCGTACGTGATATCACGTACGCGATATCTCAGCCGACGCGATATCACGTACGTGATATCTCAGCTGATGCGATATCACGTACACGATATCACGGCCTGCTTCAATTCCTATAAATAAGAGGTGGCTTTCCCAGTTTTAGGCATCCAGTTTAGTTCCTTAGCGAAGCTTTGGTAGTTTTTCCCTTCCAGAGATAGATTATTTTCCAGTGTCTGCCCGCAGTGTGGTGAATGTAATTGTACGACATCCTTTATTCAAGTGTGACGTACTTGGACATGCACATGACTGGAAATAAAGATCGAGATTACTTCATCATTGCAGCATTCACTTTGTTATTTATTTATTTGTTTATTACATGTTATTTATCATTTTCTCTTAGTAATGCGGAATGAGTACAACTTGATTATGAGCATTTAAGGATGTGTATGGATAATCAAGGAACAGATGCTCATCGCACTTAGATTCTCTCTCATCTTTAAACTCCTAGAATGTGGAACGAGTACAACTTGATTACGAGCATTTAAGTGTGACTACTTGGTATCCCAGTGGCGTACTTAGGATCTGCACTTGGTAATCCCAGCGGTAGTCGTGCACGAGGTCCAAGATGTGTGTGGTTGATCAAGGAATCGGTTGCTCGTCGCACTTAGGCTAGATTAGATTTCCTTACCTTTTCCTTCTAGATTAGTTTAGTTAATATTCTTTTCCATTGCCTTTAGGAGTAGCGTTAGAATTAGGAACACATCATATGTCTCACTCTGGACTAAACCATACATGACAAATATAAATACTAGTCTAGGTGGGAAGACAACGAACTGCGACCTAAGGTTAACGATCTAGGTGCCACAACTAGTTCGTCTATGGAGTTCGACCGGATCACACGTGAAAATGCTCGTATTCGTATGGTTGAGCATAGGGGTACCTTGCCACTCATCATTGGCGCCATTGCCGG
>MNCI01001269.1:10076-51992 GCA_015680685.1 Gnetum montanum
AGTTGAACTTGAATCCTGAAGAAAATATTGCAATTCAAAAAAGAGAAGAAAGAGTTATGATTGCTATGCAAAATTTAGCTCAATTTAAAGCTTTACTAGGTCCATCTCATGTTAAGATAGAGCAAGAACATGAAAGAGTAGAATCTGAAAAAGGACAATTAATGAGAGATATGTGTAACAAAATAGTGAAGCTTGAAAAAGCCTTCACAAGAGTTAATATCAAGGAAAAAAGGAAAAATAGAAAGCATAAACATTAAGACACTAAGTTAGCAAAAGATGAGGATGAAAGTGACCTAATTGTGTCCAACTTTCTTGATATTGAATCTGATAATGAGTTATCTAGTGTTCATTATGCAAGTAAATCTTCTAGCAATGGATCTAGTGATACTTCTTCTCTATCAAGTTCTGAAGAAGATATGTTTTCAGATGAAGAATGTAATAATAATGAGGAAAATGGATATAGTCTCCGATCAAAGGAAAGATTAACTACTTCTTGACCTCCAAATGTTATTACTAATCCATCTACTAAGAGAAAAGCTTTTGAGCCAAATAGAAGAGATAAGAATAAAGGTAAAAACGATCAAGTAGAGCAAAGCACTCCAAATCAGTCATTTAATAAATGGATAAAGAAACCAAGCTTTATTAGTGATGGAGAGTATGATTTGATTGAAGACATTAAACATGTCAAGGCCAATATTAGCTTTTATCAGTTGCTTCAAATAGGAGATCAGGAAAGAAAGACTTTAGAGTTCATTAAAGGTAAAAGGAGAGTTAGAGAATCAGAGTTAAGTTATGTGTCTAATAATGATAGGAAATTAAAGACATCGTATGATAAGGAAGCTCCTCCTTTTCTTTTGACAATGAAATTAAAGGATAAATACTTACACAATTGTTTGATTGATTCTGGAGCTACATCTACTATAATGCCATTGTCTATATGTAAGAAACTTGGTTTGATTACTAAAAAATCAAATAAAAAGATTGTTCAAGTGGATAAAATCAGAGTGAAGATTGTGGGTCAATTACCAAATGTCCTATTGGAAATTGCTTCTAAACCTTGCGTTAGAAGTAGAGTAACCATTGAAGTGGTAGATATGCCAAATTCGCATGGTCTCTTATTGAGTAGAAGTTGGAACAAGAATTTCTTAGGTTACATATCAACAAATTATTCTTACATGTGGCTATCCTGGAAAGGAGAACCAAATCAAATATACATCTATAGTGAACCTTTGATGATTGATAACATTACTTCAAATGGAAAAAGTAAAATGGTTGAAAAAGGAGGTGTTGAAAACAAAATTTGTACACTCCAAGAAAATTATAGTTCTGAAAAAGAACACTTAAATAATGAGGATAAATGAGAGTTTCAAACTATAATTCAAACTATATCCCATAAAAGATGAAGTTTCAAACTTTATGAAAAGGATCCTATATCATCAAGGCTACATGTCAATCAAGAACCATGCAAATTGACCACCTCATTGACCCATAGAAACTTATCCTTGTCAATATTCAACAAGTCAAACTATTCCATGACTTTCCTTCCTAATTTAAGGATTCTACCTTAAATATTGGGCCACTTAATTTTTATTTAATTTTTCAAATTTCCACTTTAGGTAATAGTTATGTGGGTGTCATATTTTATACTTAGGCACTGAACACACTTTTTACATTTTTCTTATACTTTTCATACTTTTATCATTTTTTACATTCTTTACTATCTTTTCTATTCTTTTATATTTTTCACATTCCTTATCATTTTTTATTCTTTAATATCTTTCAAAATTCTTTATACATTTCTCTATTCTTACTTATTTCTCATTCCTTATAGTTTTACTATTTTTCATTGATAAAATCATTAAAAGTCAATGATGTGATATCATATCTACGATATTGTAGCTCTGCTTATGTCATCATAGGTATAATCTCATGGGTCCTGGTATTTTGTTTAAATACTTGCCCACTGTCATGTCAAATGAACAACTTTTGTCCAACACTTAGGCAAATTCTTGTAGTTTATTTTCTTGATTTCTAGTTACTGATATAGTGAATGCTTGTAGTATGGTGTTAAGCAATTGTACAGAATCTTTGTTTGAGGCAATTATGGTTGGACATAGTTCATGGTTGGAAATAAAGATTAAGATTGTAACATTCTACTTAGTTTACTTTACTTTACTTTTACATAGTTCATTTTTCTTAGTTTAATTTTCACCTTTCTAATATGTTTACTTTGATTAAGTCATTTCTAGTTCTTAAGTACTTTAGTTTTCCATTGTTCCTTAGTACAGAAGTCTAAGTATGACTCATTTTGAAGATATAGTATAATCATTTGGTAATCCTAGTAGTGTTATTGCTTAGTTTGCTGAGTAGCATATAACACTTGGTAATCCTAGTGACAGTTGCATAAATCAAAGATGTGAACAGTAAATCAAGAATGGATACTTATTGCCTATAGGCTAGATAGTATATTTACTTACATTACACTTAGGCTTAGATTCTATTATTCTATTTTAATCATGTTCATACTTAGTCTTAGTGTGAGCCAACAACATTAATATATCATATGGCCCATCGAGAATTAAACCATACAACTTGCACTTCAGTAACTCAAAGTGAGAAGATAGTGATTACAAACTGAAGCTCAAATACTAGTGAATCTATGTTTTCCATCCACAAATTATGATCAGGTCACACACATACACTTGTAACTAGTATAGTGGAGTTGTGGAATATCCAATTGCTCATCATTGGTGTCGTTGCCAGGGATGTGTCAATGTTTGCTAAGTAGTTGATTTTACAAAGCTCGTTATGTGAAGAGTCATCAAGAAAGTCCTTTACACTTAAACCAATTTTAACAAAGTACATAATTAAGACATTAAACATCTAATATAGTTTTTACAAATAAAGAGAAATCACCATCTACTAATGAATTTAATAAAAGTTATGATAGGGAATATAACGAAGAAGACTAGAGTATGTCCATGTAAACTAAAATCTCCTATGCTTACATTGATTCATATTATACTAACTTCACATTTGTCTTTCACTAGGATGAATAACTAAGGTGGAGAGATTTATAGGATAACAATATTTTATCTCCAAATTTTTTGCATTGTTCATGCTACAAGCAATCCTCATAAGGTCAAACCTTGATCACATACAAGAGGGATACCACATCACAAAGCACATGACCAGGCCATACCAACCAATAGAAGTCCAAGTAAGAAGGGATGCTATTATGGAAACAAGGCATGAGTTTGACAAAGGAAAGAAAGTACCATAAATGGTTATTCTAGAGAAAAGAGATGATGCTATGTTCCACATAGAGATGATGCTATGGATCTTAATCTCAAACACCAATCATCCGTATCAAAGATCCCATCAAAATAGAATTGCATTAAGCTCTTGCAAAAACATTCAGAGGAGATAAGAAAGATTCCACATTTAGGAGGAACTCAAGGCCTAGAACCTTCACTAAATAAAAAAGGGATGAATTAAGGAGTCATTGAAGGAGAACTAGCTAACACCATTCTCCAGCTTCTTCCTCTTCCTACTCACATTCCTCCAAAGAGTATGACAAGAGAGAAAGATGAATGAGGGATCATGATAGGAAAATATGAAAGGATATTGAGAGACATGAGCATCGAAGAAGACATCTTGATGAAGAAGAGGATAATTACAAGAGAAGAGGAAGATGTATAGACACAAAGAGAGAGAGCATTATGAGCATTGCTGGAATCATCACTACAACAAAGCTCATGAACCCAAAGATTAGGAAGAACGCCTACTAATCATTTACAGCATGATTAACATTATAGAAGCATTGTATATTCCTACCATGCATGTAAGGGATAGTTGCATTAAGCAACTAAACATGAACAATATTCTAAAATTTGAAGCAAGATACAATGTAGATCCACAAAAACATCTTCAAGCCTTCCACAATGTTTGTGTGTTGCAAAACATTGAAAATGATTAGTACAAACTAAAGTGTTTTTGAGAACATTCATAAAGGAAGCAAAGGGTTGGTATAGATCCTTAGAACTAGAATCTATTCAAAGATGAAGTCCCATGCTAGAGCTCTTTAATTACAAATATCAAACCGATTCCAGAATGTTTAATTTAAGAAAATAGATTCAAGAATGGAAGCAAGGGACACATGAATCCCTTGATGATGCAATGGAAAAATACTATTCAATATTACATAGGTTCCTAGGCCATGAGTTTTCTTAAAGAAAGTAACTACGACACATTGTAAATGGGCTATGAAAAAATACAAGAGAAACCATTCAAGTATATGCCCAAGGCAGGTTATCTGAGATGACAACTCGTTGCATTTAGAGACTACTTGATCAAGTGATAATAGAAGAAGGAGAATTAAGAAAAAGAAAATCAACCAAAGAATACAATAGTGATCCCACCATGAGAAAAAGGGATGTAAGGATATGTGAATTCCAAGAAGAGAAACCTTTAGAATATATGATGCAATGAAAGACTCTACCCCTTTAAAAATCAAGTAATGACATTGTAATCAAGGTAGAGAAAATGTGGGATCCTGTAGATAAAAAAATGTGCTATGGCATTGAAGATAGTAGAAGAGAAGACTAAATAAGTCCTGAAACGAAGTAAAGATAAGAAGAAAAGAAGAGACAATGGGCGAAAATACTATAGAAATAAAGGAAAAGTTGTTGTAATGGAGGAAATCATGAATTCCAATTCAGAAGATGATTAAAGGATGCAAAGTGTGCTAGTATGAACATCCTGAGGGATGTTACCTTATTATGGTCCGCATATAGGAGTCCAAAAAATATTTAATTGACCCAAAATTTATTTAAAAATAGATAACTAGAAGATTACCTTATCCACAAGGTAACTTCAGATAGCCCTATCAACAAATGTACTATTCAAGTGGGGCATATCCTCAACCACAAGAACAATACTAGTTGTAGTGGCAATAACCATAAGCATGGGGAATGCCATAACCAAGGAATTACTATCCATATAGGTAACCTAATCCATATGGATACTATGTTCAATTTCTAATCTCCCCAAGGAATACTTTAGTCCATGCTTCCTCTCACTACTATCCATCGGAATATCATTAGTCCACTAGCAGCCTCAACTAGCAGCTGGTTTCTCACTTCAAACTCCTAACTCCTTACTACTAGTACCACCATTGGTTATGCAAGGAGAGATGCAAATGCAACCATAATAAAAGTGTGCTACTAGGGAAATAACTACACAAGAGGATATAGTCACAAATTAACCAAGAGCCAGGAAATGTTCTTTTTAAGGACAAGTTTTTTAATCTTTTAGTATGTCAAAATATTAGAGAAAATGGTGAATGTAGAAATGTGTTTTTGCTTGTAGTCTTGTAGGACCAAGAAAGAACATTTTGAGCTAAGAATTCAAAAGGAGAGCTAAACTAAAATGAGAGTTATGTTGAGATGTCAAAATGAGAGCTAGGATGATGAGATGAGAACTAGAAGACATATAGAGTCTATGAGCTAAATGAAGATGTTCAAGGAATTACCAAAATGTTGTAATGCCAGAGCCATGATCCAAAATTTAAAGTAGTCTTGCAAAGTAGAAATCTCCAATTGATAGAAGATGTCTACCTCCTAAGATAGACATCTCAACTTTGAATTAGATGTTCAAGCTAGCCATTTCATAGTTGTAGTATGAATTCCAAGGAGTTTTTGAAAACTAAAAAGGTTTAAGACAAAGTGGAATTCTTGAGAAATTTGCAAATACTATTAATTTAATATCAAGCATTGTAAGCCTCAAATGAATTAACTTGGTTCTTCATTATTTCAATCATTTGTATTGTGTTGAATATTTTGAGAGCCTTCATTACAAGGAATTTGTAAATTGAGTTACACTCTTTTCTTGATTCTTTTCTTATTTTTGGTAAGTCCTGCAAGGTTGATGTGCATCTTGCAAGAATGCATCTTGTGAGATTATTAGGATCTTGTGAGCTTATTAGGATCTTGTGAGATTGAGTGGTTTTACAATGATGAAACACTCCAGTGTAGAGCTCACATTTTGTAAAGGTTGTGGGATCCTTTAAACCACATTTTGAGCTTGTTGGAATCTTGTAGGATTGAGTGTTTGTCTAGGGAGGAACCACTTTGAGTGGAGCTCAAATCTTATAAAGGTTGTGGTATCCTTAAAATCACATTTTCTAAGGAACAAAGTTAGGAGGTATACAAGGATTCTACCCTTTGAGTGCAAAGGTACCCAAGTTGGGGAACCATGTAAAAATTATGTGTGGTTTTTGGTTGCCTTGGTTATTTTAATTGGAGAGCTTATTCAACCCCCATTCTAAGTTCTTGATCTTCAAGTGGTATTAGAGCCTAATACTCTAAAATTTGTGCTTCACATCTCAAGAGTGAACAATGGAAGGGAAATCCTAAACCAAACTACCTATGTTTGATGGGATCAACTTCGTGTATTAGAAAGTAATAATGCAAGGATTCTTCAAATCCATGGAATTCAAAGTCTGGGAGTCTATTCTTGAAGATTACACACCACCCATCGACAACAACACATCACTACCAAGCCAAGAAGAAAATGGATGCAAGAAGAAAGAGATAAGTTCATGCTTGATTCTAAAGCAAAGAATTTTCTTTATTATTCTTTGAGCAAATCTAAATTTAATAGAGTAGTTAGATGTAAGACTGCTAAAGAAATTTGGGAAACATTAGAAGCAACTTATGAAGGTACATTAGTTGTAAAACAATATAAACTTCTAGTGTTACAAAGTAAATACAATAAATTGAAAATAAGAGAATGAGAAAAGATTAAGAACTACTTGTCTAGGGCAAACAATCTTGTTATAGTAATTAGAGGTATTGGTAAGGTTTTTCCTAAAAGTGTTATAATAAAGATGATAAGAACCTTGCAACTCGAATTTAGACCTAAGGTAACAACCATGGAGGAAATTAGAGAATTTTCGGTATTGAAATTTGAAGAGCTTCAAAGTGCACTTATTGCTTATGAGATGAATCTCATTAGTAAAGTTGCAATCAAAGAAAAGTCCATTGTCCTCAAATCTTCATTAAAGGAGAAGGAGACACTTGAACAAGAAGATAATAGTAAAGATGAATTAGCCCTTCTATCAAGGATAGTTCATAGACTACTAGCTAGAAAAGATAGAAGCTTCAATTAGCCAAGTTCAAATCAATTCAACACCAAAGGTAAAGAAAGAGGTAAGAATTTTAAAAATTCAAATGTTGATGCATATTCTATAGAATGTTGGGTTTGTGGTGAAAGAGGCCATGTGACCTCTGAATGTTCTAGTGTTGGTAGGTTTTAAAAGAGAGATCAATCTAAAGCTAAGTCCAAAAAGAACAACTTCTACACTAGGTGGGATGATGATGAAAGTGAGGAAGAGGTAGATGATGCTACAAATGACTTACATCTCATATTCATGGCCCTCATAAATGGAGATTCCACAAAAGTCCTTGATGAATCTAAAGGTAAAATTGATGAAAAAAATAATGAATTATGTGAAGAAATTATTACTCTACACTATCTACTTAAAAAGGAAAAGGAAAATTTGCATAGAAAGATCTCTAAACTTTATACTTTATGCTTTTACAGTCAAAAGGAAATTCTCAAAAGTAAAAGTTGAGGTTCAATTACTAATCCACTTTGATGAGCAGAAGTATAGGGATACACAAGATGCAAGGAGTAAAAATGAGGAAAAAATCTTTAAATCAACACAAAAACGACAATCAAGAGGAGGTCTTCCCAAAGAATGCTTGTACAAGTTTAGTATTATCTAAAAGAAGATACAAGACTAGGTTTGATAATCCTATCCAAATTAGAAATACTTTATATTTTTGCTATAAAGTATGTGGACATGAACAAGGGTATTGTCATCCATATATAGAGTAAAATAACATGACTACTTAGTCTTGTTAACAGGAGTCAAGTAAGTATATCTTGCAGGGTACAAATGCATGAAGAACAAATGAACAAGAGGAAGGGATAGTCTCTTATGAAATTAAGGGATTAGGACCTATAACTATTAGCAATTATGAATCCTCCCACTTTGAAGAACATGAACATGATAAAGAAGGAATCTCACATGAGTTTGAGGTTACATACAAAATTTTTGATGAAAAAAAAGGAAAGTTGCATGATGAGGAGGTATTCTATGATGGAGGACCTCATCATATCAAACTCCATTAATCATGTTCATGCTTGAAAGCAAGCAAGGTAAGTAATGGTAAGTCTTTATTCCTTTGCTTGCTAGACTTAATATATATTAGTTTTTGTTTATAAATATTAGTAGACAAGATATTCTTTCGATAGATGCTCTTTGGATTTTTTAGTTTCTAAAGAAAATATCACTTGATATTCCAAGGTGTTGAGTTGCAACATATGACCAACAAAAGTTAATGTATATTAATGAAAAGTGTCTCCAAGGTAAGGTTTGGTAAGTGTTCATAATTTCCTAACATTGAGACATTTGCATACCCATGATGTAGCTTCTATTATTTATTGATATATAATGGGTTTGAAAGTTTTTTTATGAATATTCAAAAATCTATCTTTATGTCCTTAATGAGAGTGAAGATGATTTGAAGAAGTTAAGGCCCATGAACAAAATTCTTGAAATTTTCAAGAAGTCTTTCATTAAAAAGAGAATTATTATTATTGCTAATATCTTATGCTATTTATCATCTAGTATAGATAGTACTAATGAGAGACTTTAAAATTCAAATGGCTCCATACTTGATGTTAATGTGGCTTTACAAACTTATTGGTGAGATTCAAAAATTTATCTCTACAAAGGTAAGTGACTCATGTATGATTGATTAGCTTATGGACACATTACAAAAGTTAAATATTGCTAGTGCTTTTATGAAAGAAAATCCAAGATAACAAATGCCTTAAAGATCCCACAAGGCTTAAGGGGAGATTACCACTCTTTCTACAAAAGATGATTCAAGAAGATGAGACATATATGCAAGGGGAGCATTAATGCAGGGGGAGTCTTTGAAGATTCTCTCTAGAACATGTTATTAATGGTACAAGCCCTTAATCTCTAGCATCCTTATTAGGAAACAAGCAAGGCAGAGGATATTCATACCAATACTTGGTAAGGTTACAAAGGTAAAAGAGTAAACAATTTTTTGACCAAACCTTTAGAATCTTTACCTTAAAATGGTCTTTGTTGGTGCAAGCTCTTGAACTCTAGAAGGTTATATCAATTTAATTTATTAGCACTATGTTAAGAAATTAATGATACCTATTTAAATTTTTTTATGCTTAGACTGTATCATTTTGAGTATCCTATATGGTGTATCGAAGGTTCTTATTGCAAATATGAGCTATTAAGTTCTTGCCTAAGGGATCTCAAGCACTTTCAATGATATATTTGAGCAAGCAAAGGTATTCATGCTCTCTTTTGATAAGGCATTTAAAGGAAATCTTGTAAATTATAGATAAGATATGTATATTCTATACTGAGATTTTCTCTCAACATGGTTATCTTAAATTGGTTTATGAACCTTTTGGCAAGGATAGGCTTGGTTGTTTCTAATCTTTAACATTTAGCATGATAAGTTATGTTCTTTGACCTTCTTGTGAGATTTGATCTATTTTTCACTAATTGATTGTGCATATATTTACTCTCCTTGGCATGAAAATGCTATATCTTTTGAATGTGAAGAATGAATTAAGAAAGTCTTAATGAGCTTTTACATAGTATTGGTAATAGATGAAGACTATATAGTGTGTCTTGGATTTTTATCTTTTATAGTCTTCATGCATATTTATCTGGATTCTCTCAGCATGGATGGTTAGGAAGCTTTGATCTTTTTGAAATCTAAGTCCTTCAAATGGAAGGAGTATATTGGGTGTTATTTGAAATCATAAGATATGATGTTACTAATGACTTATTGGTTCAAAGACAAGTTACATGATCTTTAGTGGTTAGACTATGTATTCAAACTTTAGTTTTAAATACTATGGGATATCAATTGAAAGGATTGGATTAATTGTGCCTCATTAATTATCTAATCTTAACTTGGTCTATGATCAGATAAGGGACATCTCTTAATGGAATTTGATTTTTCATCATTAGCCCTATGAAAATTATGCTGAAGGATATGTACTCTTTAACCAATATCCATCATGTTTTCATCCTTTGCTAAATGTTTATGAAGATATGGTTGCAAGTTTATCTTATAGAACTTTATTGAGGATGTATGGGTTGGTCCTTATCATGTTCCCCACCATTTGGGTGTTGTCCAAAAAGAGGAAGAATTTTGCAATTGGTCATGTAAGCTATGTGCTATATGATGTAGCTCTTTTTATGATATGTCTTTGGAGACAGGTTGTGATATGTTTAGTGTATTAACCCATTTTCTTAAGTTTTAGACATCATCAAAAAGGGAAAGATTGTTAACCTTTTGGTATGTCAAAACCTTAGAGAAAATGAAGAATGTAGAAATGTGTTTATGCTTGTAGTTTTGTAGGACTAAGAAAGAACATGTTGAGCTAAGACTTTAAAAGGAGAGCTAAACTAAAATGAAAGCTATGTTGAGGTGTTAAAATGAGAGTTGGGATGATGAGATGAGAACTAGGATGCATATGAAAGGAGAGCTAAACTAAAATGAGAGCTATGTTGAGGTGTTAAAATGAGAGTTGGGATGATGAGATGAGAACTAGGATGCATATGGAGTCTATGAACCAAATGGAGATGTTCTGGGGATTGCCAAGATGTTGAAATGCCAAAGCCATGATCCAAAATTTAAAGTAGACATCTCCAATTGATAGCAGACATCTACCTCTTGTGATAAACATCTAAGGATAGATGTCTTAGTGTAGACATATATATTTTTAGGTAGATGCCTCTCCTGAACTAAGGCTGATTACAGATAGATGTCTCAACTTTGAATTAGATGTCCAAGCTAGTTGTTTTATAGCTATTATAAAAATGTTAAGGATTTTTTGGAAATCAAAGGGTATAAGACATAGTGAAATTCTTGGGAAACGTGCAAGTATAGTTCATTAAATATCAAGCATTGTAAGCCTTAAGTGAATTGACTTTGTTCGTCATTGTTCCAATCATTTGTATTGTGTTGAATATTTTGAGATCCTTCATTACAAGGAATTTGTAAATTGAGTTACACTCTTTCCGTGATTCTTTTCTTCTTTCTTGTAAGCCTTGTGGGGTTGATGTGCTTCTTGCAAGAAGGAATCTTATGAGCTTATCAGAATCTTACAAGATTGAGTGGTTTTGTAGTGATGAAACACTCCGATGCGGTGCTCACATTTTGTAAAGGTTATGGGATCCTTTACATCATATTTTGAGCTTATTGGGATCTTGTAGGGTTGAGTGTTTATCCAATGAGAAAAAACTCCAAGCAAAGATCAAATCTTGTAAAGGTTGTGGTATTCTTGAAACCACATTTTTCTAAGGAACAAAGTTTGGTGGTATGCAAGGATTCTACCATTAAAGTGTAGAGGTATCCAAGTTGGAAAACCATGTAAAAGTTATGTTTAATTTTTAGTTACATTGGCTGTTTTAATTGGGAAACTTAGTCAACTCCCATTCTAAATTTTTGATCCTCTCAAGAGGATGTACTCACAAGTGAAACAAGAGCCAAGAAACATCTTTTTTTTCAAGACAAGTCCAAAAAGGGTTTGAAGGATGGGGACTACACATAACTCCACCCCATCCACATACACTCCTCTAAGGAACACTATGCTTCTAGTACCTAGAGATAAGAAATTCATCACTATCATGCTCACATAGAAAATTACACACTAGATTAAAGTAGGAGCACTTTCTAAGATGAGAATAGATCTTAGAAGTCCCTTAGTTTACCTTCAAATAGCAAGACATAAACCATGCAAGGCTCTCTTAAATTTTTGGTTAGTAGTAAACCTAATTTCACATGACATGTACAAGGCCTATAACCTACCCCCAGTTAAGAAGAGAAACATTTGATTAGAGCTTGTATACCAGTCCATTACCATTTCACCTGGATAAGTGAAAGATGTTATTACTACCATTAGTGGCTGGTCCTATCCTATTGACTTTTTAGTCATCCATGTATAAAAGAACAAAGGGGAATTCTCCATAATTATGCGAAGAGCATGGCTTAGCACTATAGATGCTAAGTTTAGGATCAAAGACTTGTCCTGGAACTATCCAAGGAAGATGAAGCTAAAATCATTCAGAGCCTTAGGGTTCCATATATAACATATAAAGGTAATGGGTGTAATCGTATGCAAAAAAGTTGGCCCATAAAAGATAACACTATCATAGCATGCAATGGATGTATAGAATACATGTGTTTATAAAAGTGTTTTTATGCAATAGCTACTTAACAAGAAGGTACCTAGTGGATGATGACTGAAAAAAACCAAATTTAATATGTGCATGAAATCGACAAATAAAATTACAAGTACTTATGTGGAAGAAATTGATAAGTTAGAACAGTTGAAAAGACAACCTCCTCACATTGAATTCTCATCAAGTGGAAGACATTGAATGGGGAAAATTAGAGATACAATAGACATATGAACTAGGACCCTTGGAACTAAAAGCCCTATTGAATACACTTGAATATGCTTATTTGAACAATAAGAAACTAGTAATTACAAATGCTAAACTTGATAAGAAATAAAAGAGAAAATTACTAGAAGTGGTAAATAAATGACCAACTACATTTGCATCTTCCTATGACAAGATCACTAGAATTTTCCCATGCATCTACCAATATCAAATCTATATAGATCCAGTTGTCAAACCACATTGCCAACCTCAAAGAAGGTTGAACCCAAAGCTTAAGGAAGTTATTAGGTAAGAACTAGAAAAATTGTTGAAAGTAGGGTTCATTTATCCAATAGTAGAAAATGAATGGATTAGTCATTGTACCAAATAAATGTGGCAAGTGTAAGGTTTGTATTGATTTCAGATTGTTAAACATGATGACATTCAAGGACCATTTTTCTCTACAATTTGTTGACCAAGTCCTAAATACCAGAATAGGACACCAGTGTTACAACTTTCTAGATGGATATAGTGAGTACAATCAAATATGCATTGCATGAAAAGACTAAAAAAAGACCACATTAACTAGTCCATGGGGGAAGCTTGTATACAAGCAAATGCCCCTTGGCTTATGTAATGCTCCCACTACCTTTTAGAGACTTGTACTCAACATATTCCAAAAGTAAATTAGTAACAAAGTTGAAGTATTTATGAACAACTTCTCAACATATGTGCTAGATTTATAACAAGCCTTGGACCATTTAGGAAAATTATTAAAAAGATATGTAGAGACTAATCTAAAGATCAATTAATAGAAAAGCGATTTAATGGTTCAAGATTATATAGTTCTGTAGTATAAAGTATCTCAGAAAGGAATAGAAAGATTTGAAGAAGATCAAGGTCATTTAGAACATCACTCAAAGGCTATAAACTATCAAAGATGTTACATCATTTCTTGGCTATACAGGATATTATAAAAGATTCATTGAAAAATTTTCAAATATTGCAAAACGATTAGTGGAACTAACTAAGAAAGATGCATCACTTGTATGGATAGAGTAATGTGAGTAAGCATTTGAAACCTTAAAATAGAAATTAATTAAGATACTGATCCTTTTCACTCTAGATTGATAAAAGCCTTTTGACATTATGACAGATGCTTCAAACTATGCAATGGAAGTAGTACTAACTCCACTGGATGAGTAGAAAAGACCATATTATATACACTACACTAGTTGGAGCATCACTAAGGCATATCATAACTAAAACACAATAGAAAAGAAGCTAATGACCATAAAATTGAGACATTATGTGCTCGAATATCTTATTTATGTCTACATAAATCATAGTATCATCAAATTTCTAATGAACAAACCAACAGTTAGTCCTAGAGTGATAAGATGGCTAGTTATCCTACAAGAGTTTGATTTTACCATGATTGATAAGAAAGGAACTAAAAATATGATAGAAAATCATTCATCAAGACTTAGATGGGAACTCTAATAGAATGATGAACCAATATTGGATCAATTTTCCAATGAAAACTTATTCATGAAAAATGCAATGGTTGTAGACTCAATAGAGAAGTCATGACTTTCTAATTTCATAATGTATCTCAATAAATAAGAACTTCTTGTTGAATGGCACAAGAAATATAAGGAATAATTCCTCCACAAAGTGAAGAGATATATGGAAATCAATGGAAACCTTTACAATATGTGTGTCAATGGGTTGATAAGATGGTATGTTCTAGAATAGAGTTAACAAAGAGTCCTACAAGATGTACATGAAAGGACCATGTGGTGGTCACTATGCAAGATGAAGGACAATACTAAAATTGATGATGACAAGTTACTTTTGGCCTACCATATTTAGGGATGCATACTATTTTGCATAGTCTTGTGAAAGATGTCAAAGAGATAAAGAATTAATAACTAGAAATAAAGGATCAAAATAGTGGATATAACTAATAAAATCCTTTAACATTTTTGGAATTAACTTCATGGAACCTATCACACCAATGTCAAATGGAAAGTCTTACATTATAATAATAATTGATTATTATACAAAGTGGGAAGAAGTAGTTGGAGTCAAGGATTGCATAGCTAAAACAACTGCTAAATTCTTTCAACAACATGTGGTAAATAGATATGGAGTACCACACATATTTCTATTTGATAATGGGACTCACTTCATGGGATCTAGATTTAAAAAGATAATGCAACAACTTGGGGTGAATCACAAACTAACTACACCATATCATCCTCAAGTAAATGATTAAGCAAAAGTAACTAATTGGGAAATCACAAGAATATTAACTAGAATAGTTAGTCATTATAGGAAGGATTGAAGCACTAAACTTAACAAGGCTCTAGATCAACTTGGAAACTTCCTATAGGGTATTTCCTATATGAGTTAGTTTATGGTAAACTACCTATGCTATTGATCCAAGTGGAACTTAATACCCTTTCTATCACCAATACACTTAATCTTGATTTAAACTTAGCTCAAAGAGAGTGCCTTATGAATCTCAATTTTCTAGATGAAAATTGATTGGTAGCTCAAATGTGTAACAAAATTCACAAAAAGTACTCTAAATATAGACATGATGCTAGAATAAGACAAGTATTTATTAAGTCAAATGATAAAGTCCTCTACTATAATCCTAATCATATCCTACAAAATGCTAAGTTTCAAACCTTATGAGAAGGATCCTACATCATCCATGCTACATACCAATCTGGTGCCATTAGATCTATGATTGAATAACCCCACAGAAGCTAATTCTTATCAATACTCAATAAGTTAAGTGATACCATGATTTTCCTTACTCTTTCAAAGACTCTACCTTATCTACCAAGCAATTTACCATCCATTTCATCTTCAAATTATCCATTTACTTGGGCATGAGTTTTCCTTCTGAAAATTTTGTAATTTTTAGCTTTTTACTTTTCTTACCAATATTCACATTCTTTTATACTTTTCTAATTTCTTAATAATTTTGTATTATTTAATATCTCTTAACTTATTTCTACATTTTTCCATTCTTATCATTTTTCTATATTTTTTTATCATCTTTCTTGAAGATATTTTGTTGATTTTTCCAATAAATTACAAATGAATAAAACAAGATGTAGCTCCAATAAGGTGAATTTGATACTATATTATCAAATCATTAAAGAATTATTCTATATATAGTGAGACCACATCATCCATCCACTCATTTCCAATAAATATTAGGTTCTTACCATGGACTTTATGATATTCTTTTCATAATAAAACTAAAATAAATTTGTGGTCATTATGCCTAAATAGAAAAGTGAAGAACCAAGTGGGAATGAATAGGGTGTGATATTAATGATATTTATGGATTCTCTAAGGCTACTACTATAAGTCTTATCTTGCTATTAAGTTGTATTATTTACTCGAGTCTAACAAAAAATGGAAGTATATCTAAAATAAGTGCTACCTTGGCATGTCACTAGAAAGACATGTTATCCATGCCTAAAGGTAGTCCTCTAGTAAGGTTAACACAAGAATAATCTAATAAATGCATAAAATAATAATTTTTGGGAGTTCCATTGGAAAGACATGTTACCCATGATTTAAGACATTCCTTTATCCAATGGCCAAGCCTCCTTTAATAACTAAAGTGTGCTATTAATAAACTCCTGCCTTGAACTTCTTTGTCAAGTGGTAATACTTCTTGTAGCTATGATAGGCTTGTGGTTGTTGGTTTTGAGATGATGTAATGTGATGTCACTGGTAAGTGGTATGGACCTAGTTTGGATCCAAGACAGAAAGGCTAATGATTACTTTAATCATATATTACATACAAAACTCATTATGCCTATGGTAAGACACCTCATGTTCCATTTTCTGCAATCCTTGCTACTTCCATTCCATCTCACTATTATATATAATGATACTTTAATGATTCTATATAATATAATGTTATTTTCTCATTAAGGCAATACTAACATGGTGCGTTTTGCAAAATATGTATGTTTAACATTCAACTCCTAAAGTGCCTACGGAAACTTGTAGGTGTGGTTATACATGGGCACTAAGGGCTGGAGCTTGCTTTGGGAAGGGCCCATTTGTATAACTTTTGTGCTTCATACTAAATGACCAATTCCACATCATCATATGCTTCCAAAACACTTAAATTGTCATTCTTACTTTCCTACAAGCTCATAATTGATCACACCTTTAGCAATTCCTACCAACCATTTCCAATAAAACCAATCAACTTCCTTTGCCTAAGATTTCGTCTTTTATACACTTTTAAAGCTAAATTCTCATATTCTGAGCATCATCCTTACTCAAAAACACTGTAAACCACTTCTACATCTTCTAAACTATTCATTTCACTCGATTTTTTGATTAGAAGTTGCTCAAAATCTCAAATTTTTAACTGTAATGTTGTAGTTATGATGTATTAGGCCCTAATACATCATAGCTATGATTTCATATCTACGATGTCACTGCCACAAAAATCTATATATATGCATGAGGACTTAAAAATTTTTCATTCTTCTCATTTGATGCATAGGAAGTTCATGTCATTTTTCTAACCCTTTGGCAACAAAACTTCCAAGCTTCATAACTTCTTCATCGTAGCTTCAATTTACATAATTCTTGAACCTTCTTGATCATGGGGCAATCAACTTGGTCATGGGGGAGAGCGTTGTACATAGTTTGTGTGATTTGAGCAAAAATTTTCTAATTCCCAAAAGAGTGCATTAAGGGTAAGAATAACAATAATTAATCAAATCATGATCAAATAATTGAATAAGAGCTAATAAACTTAATCATTCCTCCTAATTACCCATCCAAATAAACAATAAACAAGAGAATAAAAATTGTGAGAGGCCATAACAATTAAAAGATACAACGAATAAGAGTTTCTATTTGAAATTGTTCTAATTATGAAATCCTAATAAGAGATAAAAAGTAATAAGGATAAATTTTCATCGAATCTAAGAAGCCAGGAAAGGATTATGAAGCATTAGGAACTTATTTGAAATCCTTGGCTAATCTTAAATGAATTCTTTATGATTATAGATGACTCCTTAAAGACCTGCAGCCAAAGGATCCTTATAGCAAAGAGGTAAGAAACCTAGAGGTAGAGGACAAGCTGGAGAATAGACTCCACAAGTTGAGTAAGAGGCTTAGTCCTTCAACATTCATCAACAAACACCTACAATGGAACATTCCACACAAGTTAAGGTTGAAGCATTGCTAGCTCAAGAGTAGGGACAATGCCTCATGCTATTAGGTGAATGTCTCCAAGCTATTCAAGAGAAGTTTATCATGTCCATAGTCATTGTGGAACTCAACTTTGAACCATTTATGGAGTTTGCACCTACCAACATCTGAGAGAAACTCCAAGCCTCTCCTCTTTGGCCAACTCTATCATGTAGTGGTAAATGGTAATTATGGGAATTATACCAATTTTGGAAAGATAAATAAGATGATGCCATAGTAAAAATTGAGGGAATCACAGTCCCCTATTCAGTGAAAGTAATTGCAAAGGCACTAAACCTTCCAAATGTTGGAGCAAACATTGCACAAATCTCTACAAGATCTAAAACTGATGTAAAGAGGTTGTGGCTACAAAGGGCTTATAGAATAGCAAACAAAGAATATAGTGGATTGTTTGCTAAAGAGAAAATATATTTCAAGATTAGAACTTATCATATTTTTCCTAGCAAAAGATTAAATAGGATTTCCACCTATGCTGTAAGAGGAAGCACCATTCGTATGTGGAAATTCCAAGCAAACATGACTCACTTATTATTTTTAGAAATCCAAAGAAGGTTTGAAGAGAAGAAGGTAGAGAAACTTACTTTTCCATTTCCTTACCCTATAAGAAGATTATGTAAGAAAGTTGGAATTTTGGGATACACTAATGATGTCCTACATAAGGCCTAGAATGCATCCTACATTAAAATGTTAAAGCTAGTGCCTTCTAAGAAAGATCAACTGGAGAAGCTAGCACACACTAAGGGAGCTACAATATCTACACCAATTAGAAACATTCTAGCTACAAGACAAGAACAAGTAGGACCTAGTGGGTTGACACTAGTTGGTGATAGATCTGAATCAAGTACTCCACCAGCGCAACAAGATTACAAATCTTCTATGATCCATTTACAACAAATTGTAGAAACCATTAGCTAAGAAAATAGAGAAGTCTCAAACATGTACCAAGTTAGAGATAATCTTGTAAGGCCTATAGTATCAATAGGACCCACTAACAGTCAAATATCATTACAAGCAGGAGAAGATGATTACTGGGCACAACAAATATTAGGGAATACTACATCCTTCCAAGTCATGCTAGAAATAGTAAAAGAATTCATAGTTGTGGTAATGCAATACTAGGATGCAATAGCAGCAGCTAATGTTACCATTGATCATATCAAGGAGTCCTTCAATGCTCTCATTGTGCCACCAGCAAATATGACTAGAATTAAAGACATTGAAACCAGAGATGGAACCTCCATGGCACTACAAAAGCACAAAGACATCCTAGACTGACTGCTTCAGATAAGACAAGTGATGCAAAACCTTTTTAATATCCCTAATGATATTATTGCAGTGCAATCAGAGCTTATTTCAATAAAGGGCAAGTTGGTAATGGTTAAAACTAGAGTTGAACATCTAGAAAATGAGGTGTAGAGGTTGCAGGTTGAATTAGCAACATAAGAGCAGGACCCTACACAATACGTAGTGCCAGACTAACTAGAAAAATTTAGAACTGAACAGGTAGTTCAATTAATAGCTAGAAATATTCAAGTGGAAATGGAGAAGAAGAAAGCAACATGAAACTCTTCGTGGTTACAGTAAATAGACATGCCCATGCCAAAGCCCTAACTACCCTAGAGGAAGAAAATAATAAAATTATTGCAAAGAATATAAGGTTAATAGATATTGAAAAACAAAAGAATATTCTTAAAGATAACATCCATTAACTTAAAGAGTAGTTCACGAGAGTCTACTAGGACATGTGAAAATTGGATAGGAAAAATCAAATCCTATTAATGGAAGAAGTTCATGCTATCCACCAGAAATTAGCTATTGAGATTAGTGGGTGATAAAATGAGGCAAAAAAGCATGAAAGGCTAAAATAAAATTTTAGAGACCAAGGGGGTATGTATAACTAGATTAAGAAAAAAGAAATCCCAATTGCTAAGACCAAAATCAGCATCATCACAACATAGACACTTGATTGGATGGTCTTGCCCACATCCATTAAGCTGAAGTGAAGAATAAGGACCTACAAATAGAAGATATCATATAATACATGGGATTAGCAAATCTTCAGTATGCTAACATAGCCATGCTCATAGTAGAAAGATCTAGAAATGAATTGGATGAACAAGTGGTTGTAGTTTATGTGCTATATGAGAAAAAGTTTGTAGATAGAAAGGACATTCAACAAAAGTTACACATTGCAAAATTTGAACTTCAAGTAGTTAAGGCTAGCTACTAGGATTAGAAGGACATCACAGCAAATTTGGCTTATAGAATGATAGACTATCAAGAGTTGAGAAAATTAGTCAGAGAATTTAAGAAAGAATGACAGTAGTTCTAAGCATAGTATGTGAAGGAAAATAAGATGTTTTGACAATTTCCCTGCCCATGGGAAGTACTAACTTAAGTAAATATTACTGAGTTCACCTAGATAGTACATAATCCTAGATTAAAAGAAAAATTACTCGAATCAAAATTTGACATTCATAGTAGGGTGAGTCATGTAAATAAGTGATAGTATTCAAGTTTATATATCACCCCATAAATTTTGTAAGTAACTCTATACTTCTTTTGTTTTAAACTTGAGGACAAGTTTTCTGTTAGTTGTGGGGCTATGATAAAATCATAAAAAGTCAACGATGTGATGTTGTATCTATGATATCGTAGCTCTTCTTACATCATCGTAGATATGATGTACTGGATCCTAGTCTCCTCTATAAATACCAACCCACTATCATGTCAAATGAATATCTTTATAAACTTGAGGATGAGTTTCCAGTTAGTTGTGGGGCTATGATAAAATCATAAAAAGTTGATGATGCAATATTGTATCTATGATATCGTAGCTCTTCTTACATCATCATAGATATGATGTATAGGATCCTAGTCTTCTCTATACATACCAACCCACTATCATGTTAAATGAATAACTTTGTGTTGGTACATTTTTGTAATTTTATGGAGTTGGTCATTATGTAATGGAAAATTATTCCTTTTAGTAGTTATTTGTGAAATAATAGTAGTGTCTATGAAATTAAAGATGTTTGATAATGTCTACGTTTAAGTCAGAATATGAGGAAGTTACAGGAGTAATTATAAGAGTGTAGCTAAAGTTTAGTTCAATGATTTATAGAGTGGGCATTAGGATCTCATTCTTGTCAACAAAGATGAGGAGATAGTATCGTACAGGAGAGAGCTCCTAGACATTGGAATTGCATACAAGGACATGATCCTTCCTTTATGTGCATTAGCTAAGAAAGATGTTGTGATTACAAGGCTTTTGGTCCTAATTCTCTTTCAAGCAATATGTTCATAAGCTTTATGTAAATACCATAGGGTGGAGAAAGAATTGAATCTGACTCTTACAAATGACATTGAAAATATATTAAAAAGAGAAAAATATAGCGGGTCTTTTGTTGGTTGTATAATTGATCCCTATTTAGAAACAAAAAATCTAAACATTAATCCAAAACTTGCTGTCTTGTTGTTTGTAAGTTAAGGAATTATCATATAGGAATTTTATCTTTGAAAAATGGTCTGGTATTTGAGGCTGCAAGATCAATTGCAAGAAATAAAAAGCAAAAGGCATTGTGGTGTAAGTAGGAGAGTTAATGAGATTGATGCCACCAGTGAAGCATAGCTAAAGCTTGTGAAATTATATAAATCAAATGGAAGAATCAAATTCGGGTTTAGTGGCACGATATCATGGAGGCTGATGGTGATTGAACCATTGGTTTTGGTGATGGATATTTTTGTTGCTTCCTAGAAGAGGGAGCTGAGGATTTCATAATCATAGCAGTAAAGTTGCCAACATTGTGAGGTTGTACAGTCACTTAAAAGAATAGTGGAAAAGTAGCATTGGCACCAGTTCGAGTAGCAATAAAGATGCAAGCACCAACTATAACCCTGATGATAAAAATCATAATTAGGGGCTGACATGAATAGTGAAGTGACATAGGATCAAATTAGATGACCAATGTGACCTCTTAATTGGTCTGCCTGGCCCTTAACTAGTGCTAGTGTTTTTGTGGTAGTGGGATGAAATGGTGCGACGAGAGGGTGCATTCCTTGTATGTCATGTATGTGGAGGGAGGTTGAGGCTGAGGTGTCATCAAAATGGGGATGAGGATGCTGTGGCTGGCATCATGGTTTTTGTGTAGGTGCAAAAAAGGTGGCAACACTAGATGGATGGACAATGCCTTATGCATCATCGCTCTTCTCTTTGTAGGAATCAAAGAATGACACAAGATTAATCTGTTGTTGGTAAGAGATGGATTTATTATGATCAGTGTGGAAGTGAAGCCTTGATATGCAATAACAGTGAAGAGGAAGTGCCTGATGGTGACAATGATAGTCTTCATTGAAGGTGATGATTTTATTTTAAGAAAACCAATATAGGAGTATGGACAATCTGATTTAGTATTAAGTACCCATAACCATTGTTAGCAGATCTAGTAGCAAAATATGAAATAAGACGAAAATAAAGAGCAATGGACACAAATCTTTTATGTGGAAAAAAACCCCAAAGTAGGAAACAAAACCACAAGCAAATGTAGAAGGATCTTATTATCAAAAATAGGGATAACGACCTTCTCTCTTCAAGGAGAGAACAAGAAGAAGCCTCTCTCTCATGCAATAGGAGAAGAATGTAAGAGTGGGATGGAAAAAGGATGTCTATGATGGATCTAAATTGAGGTGAGGGAGGTCCCTTTTATATTGGTGAAGGGGCCCTTAAATAACTAATGATAACCACCTACTATTTTAATAACCATAGTTAAATTTTAGCATGATAACTATGGCCTAAATTTATCATGATAACTATGGCCAACAATCTCCCACTTGGAGATTTTGATTGAGGATCAATCATATCTCCACACCATCCTTTCTACCTTACCATTCTATGTTGCTTATGCTTTTGCAAGGCCATATGAGCATCCATTCCAATGCTCTGATCCAGGATTTGCTATGTACTGACTAATTGCTCCCATTGCTTATGTAATGTCTGGTCTTGTACAAATCATAGCGAACATTAGGATTCCCACTACTGATGCATACAGTACTTGAGACATCTCATTCCTCTCTACTTCATTGCTAGGACACATCTCGGAGGATAATTTAAAATTAATAGGAAGTAGGGTAGAAATTGGCTTATAGTCTTGCATGTTGAAGTGTCACAAGATCTTACCCAAGTAGTTTTTCTAAGAAAGCCAAATCTTCTTGTTATTTTTGTCTTGGTGAATTTGCATCCCTAGAATCTTGTTTGCTAGTCCTAAGTCTTTCATATCAAATTCCCTAGCCAACTATGCCTTCAATTCTTAGATTTGCTCTTTGTTGGGGTCTACAACCAACATGTCATCGACATACAATAGGAAAACAATGAAATCTTCATCAAACCTCTTGAAATATGTACAAGGGTCTACATTGAGTCTATTATATTCAAGGATCATGATATATGAGTCAAATATCTTGTACCAACACCTTGGCACCTGTTTGAGACTGTACAGAGATTTGTTCAACCTGCAAACCAAGTTCTCTTTGCCTTCTTCTGCAAAACCTTCTGGTTGCAGCATGTAAATCTCTTCTTCAAGATCTCTATGAAGAAAAGAAATTTTTACATCTAGTTGTTCTAGATGTAGGTCAAATGTAGCACGCATTGCTAGGGCTACTTTGATTATTGTAAGTCTAACCACAAGAGAAAATATCTCGTTGAAGTCAATTCCTTCTTTTTGAGCATATTCCTTTACCACCAATCTTGCATGATATCGCTCCACTTTGTTGTTACTATCATGTTTGATCTTGTAGACCCATTTTTTTCCAATAGCCTTCCTTCCTTATGGTAATGTAACAAGATCCCATGTCTTGTTTTTGTGTAAAGCTTCAATCTCCTCCTGCATTGCTACCATCCACAAAGACACATCTGGACTTTTGAGAGCCTCATGTAAAGTTGAGGGTTCTCCATCCTCTATTAAAAGGTAGTATGAAACATTACTTTTAGTAACATAATCTGAGTGCCAAGTTGGTGATCATTTTGCCTGAGATGATCGATGAACTTCATAAGCTTCAAACTTGATTGGTTCTTTCTCTTCATACATTGATGTTGCTTCAAAAGTAACTAGATCTTCAACTTTTTTCTTATCTTCTACTTGAATTCTTGTAGTCTTTGAATTCTCCTTTGAAGTGCTATCATCTTCCTTCTCTTGCATTTTATCTTCTACAAATATCACATCTCTACTGATGACAACCTTGTGGGTAGTGGAATCCCACTGGCGATACCCCTTAACTCCATCAACATACCTTAAGAAGATACATTTCTNCGGCAATACCCCTTAACTCCATCAACATACCTTAAGAAGATACATTTCTTGTACTTTGGGTCCAACTTCGATCTTTCTTGGTCATTGTACATCACATACACAAAAATTTCAAATGTATGGAGATGAGAATAAATAGCTGGCTTACTAGTACACATTTTCATTGGTGTTTTTAGATCAATCACAATTGATGGAGACCAATTGATTAAATAGCAGGTGGTATTGATTGCTTCTGCCCAAAATGACTTGGTTAGATTTGCAGCCCTCAACATTGATCTTGTTTTTTCCAACAAGGTTTTTTTCATCCGTTCTACCACTCCATTTTGTTAAGGAGTATGTGTCATTGTGAACTGCCTCTTGATGCCTTCTTGTTGACAAAATTCATCAAATTCATCACTTGTATATTCTCCTCCATTATCCATCTTTAGACACTTGATCCTTTTTTTGGACTCAAGTTCTACTCATGCTTTGAAAACTTTGAAGACTAAAAAGACATCTACCTTCCTTTTGATTGGACACACCCAACATCTCCTAGAGTAATCTTGCTCCTCCTAGGGAAGTGACTGGTGCTTGTCAAACATCAGAGTGCATCAAGTCTAAGATGCCTCTACTCTTAGTTGTTGATGTGCTGAACTTTAATCTATGTTGCTTACTAGTAACACAATGCTCACAAAATGGTAAACATACTAAATTAAGCCTAGGAAGTAGTCTTTATTTAGAGAGAATCTTGAAACCTTGTTCTAACATATGACCAAGCTTCTGATGCCACAACATCATCGATTCTTCTTCTAAACTAGTTGTTGCAACATAAGACTCTCCCACTTGATGTGTGTTCCCTAGAAGCATGTACAAATTTGTAGTAACCTTTTCTACCTTCATTACCACAAGCACACCTTTGGTAATCTTCAATATCCCATTCTCTATATGAGATTTACACCCAACATCATCTAGTTATCCTAAAGAAAGTAGATTTTCCTGCAGGCCCTCCACATGACGTACCTCTTGTATAGTGCGAATAGTGCCATCATACATCTTTATCTTGACAGTACCACTACCAGCAATTTCCAAAGCATGATCATTTACCATGTACATAGATCCTTCTGAGNAAATTTCCAAAGCATGATCATTTACCATGTACATAGATCCTTCTGAGATTGGTTTGTAGTGATAAAACGATTCTCTCTGAGAGGTCATGTGTCATGTTGCTCCTAAATCCAAGATCCAAGAATTAGTGAGCTTCTGTCTACCTTCAGCAATAGTTGCCTCACTATATAGAACATCATCATCATATGAGGTACTTGCCACATTTCCTTGAGGATTCTTTTCATTACTCTTCTTGTTCCAACACTCCTTCTTACGGTGTCCTCTCTTGCCATAGTTGTCGCAAGTAATGTTTTTCTTTTTACTTATTGACTTGGATCTACCATGAATTTGGTTCCAATTGGAATCATGTTCCATGGATCTCCCTCTCATAATTGTTAAGGCCTTCACCTTGTTTGCCAACCTATCTTCCTTGTTCTTACACCGACTTTCTTCTTCAAGAACCATAGCTGCAACCTCATCAAAGACAAGATCATCCATAAGAACATTGTTGGTCAAGTTGATGATGAGTTGATGATATGAATCAGTTAGACTTTGAAGTAGAATTTCTACACATTCACCTACATCTACTTTATAGCCCAATGAAGTGAGTTGAGCAAATGAAGTATTTAGGGTGTTGATATGGTCAGTTACTGATGAGGTTTCTGCCATATGAAGAGTGTAAAGTCTTCTCTTCAAGAAGATTTTGTTGTGGAGTGATTTAGCCTAGTACAACTTCAACAGAGTGTCCCATATTTCCTTCACTGTCTCCTTTTCTGTAATACTTGAAAGAACCCCATTTGCTAGTTCCAAGTGTAAATTGGAAATAGCATTACCATCCATTTCATTCCACTTGCCATCATCCATGCCCTCCTACAGCCTTTTTCCAATAGCTACCAGACAATTATTTTCACACAAAATTGCTTCTATCTTCATTTTCCACTATGTGAAGTTGCTTCCATTGAACTTCTCTATTTCATATTTTCCAGCCATTTTGTAAAATGTGTATGCACAATCTGCAACACTTCCATGGACTATGAATGTGACTCTGATACCACTGTTAGCAGATTTGGCAACAAAAGATGAAATGAGATGAAAATAAAGAGTAATGGACATGAATCTTTTACATGGAAAAAAACCCCAAAGTGAGAAACAAAACCACAAGAAAATGTACAAGGATCTTGTTATCAAAAATGGGGATAACAACCTTCTCTCTTCATCACAAGGAGAGAACAAGAAGAAGCCTCTCTCTCATGCAATAGGAGAAGAATGTAAGAGTGGGATGGAAAAGGGATGTCTGTGATGGATCTAAATTGAGGTGAGGGAGGTCCCTTTTATATTAGTGAAGGGGCCCTTAAATAACTAATGATAACCACCTGCTATTTTAATAACCATAGCCAAATTTTAGCATGATAACCATAGTCTAAATTTATCATGATAACTATGGCCAACTGCCAGCACATCAAAGCCAAGCCTTCAGAGATTGAATTAAGGTATTCATATTTGATAGAGAAAGACAGAGAAGTAGAAAAGATACCCTCTAAAACTTCTACACTTGTTCCTTTGAGCACAAAGGATTTGTTCTATTGACGATGTTTGATTTTTGTTCACAAGGCATTATTTTTCCTTTTGAAAAACAACAACCATGGAGTAGTTCTGAAGAAGATCGAATGCCATGTGGAAGTCATTGTTATTTACTGAAATCAAGAAGTAGAGGGACTTTAAATGCAAAAAGTTCTAGTCTATTAAATGCCTATGAGGATGCTCCATATCATGATGTAGACAAAGGTTTTTCTTGGAGAAGCTCTTCAAAAAAAGAGTTGGAGGTTGATAGCAGTTGCGTGGCCAACAAAGGACCAACCTTCTCTAGTGATCAAGCTTATTCTATGGAAATTGATAAAATTGAACATTATTTAATATGCATGTCAAAAAGAGAAAAGATGGTGGCTTGTTAAAGAAAAGATGCAAAAAAAAATCCATAAAGAATGGGTTCATTCAAAAACAAAAAGCAGGACATAAGTAGTTCATCAGAGATAGATGTTGTTGAAGGTGGTGAACTATCCTATTTTAGATATTAATCTTAGTTTAACTTCAAGAAATTCATATACCAAATCCAAACTACAAAAAAGGAAACATGCAAAAGAAATATTAGTTCAGAGGCAGAAAATGAAACATGATTCAAACATAATAGCAGAGAAGGTGATATGTGATCTTAACACATAACAAAGATGAGTGTAGATATGAATATATTTTCAAATGCTACAATGAAAAAATTGAAGGTGCAATTAAAGCCTCCAAGAGGGATAAGGATTCAGTAATAATTATATTGAATGATTGATATTTTGGTCCTCCATCAAATTCATTCTTGTGAAAGTAATTATTTCAACATGATTCTATCATATTGACATAATCATAATAATAATAATTTAAGAAAAAAAGAATGGCATTGATGGGACACTTATTCAATATCCTATATGTATGAAACAAGTGTTAATTTTTTTATATATAAAATATCCATGGTAGTCATTATTAACTACCATAGTGGTTGTAACTTTCCTTATAATGGTTACAATCGAATTTTAATTTCTCATGATGTTGTAACCACCAAACAAGACACTTGTCAACCATAGCGTATTAATCTCCATGGTGGTTGTAGCTAGTAGAAACTTGTCAACTATAGCATTTAACTCTGTGGTGATTATAACTAACCTTCATAATGTTTGTAATCCACCTTAGTTTTTCATTATGTTTGTAACTACCTAGAAGCAACTATAAATAAAGCTTCAAGGGTAGAAGTTAAGGAAATTGGTGGGAGATCAAGAAGAAGATATTGAAGATTGTAAGATGGCTTGCTAATTCATCAATTTAGCTACTTTTTTTTAATTCTATGAGTTCATTTCTTCCCATTTTGTTTTATTTACTTAGCTAATGGTTTAGATAGTATCATGCTTGGCATTTAATTTTGGGATTTTTCTATGTTGCCCTCATAACTTTATTCTTGCACAATATTAGACTTCTATTAAGGTTTTGCAAATAAGAGCTTATGTTGTATTAGAAAAGCATCATGAGCAATTTAATAGTAATGTCTTATAGAAATTGCTTGTTTGAGTTTAGGGAACCTAGAAAATCTTTGATACTTTGAGATGATTAAAATAGCTTCTTTATTCTTTGATGTTTATTGCCTTAATATTGCAATTTGGAAATTGTCAAATTTTTCTAAAAGGCTTTGTTGAATGCAATTCTTGACAACTATTACCTATCCAAAATAGAAGCTTGTACTTTGTCGTTTATGAAGCATTTTTGGTAGTGTAATAAGATTATTCTTTACAAAATTGCTTGTTAAGCTTTGAGGGTTAGGACAATTTGTAGTTAGATTGAATTGGAATAGCTATATTATAAAGTATTTTCTCATGTCAATTTATCTTGCTTAAATATTTGAGATTTTACACAAATCTACTTTTTTTTTCTTTCTCTTTCTAAGTCCATTGAATCTTACTCTATTTCTAGTTTTCCTATGAAATTTTCTCTTTGGGGGAAATTAGGAGTAGATTGGCAAAATTATGCTCAAATATTTTTGCAAAATTTTATTTGTTACAAGTAATGTACTGTAGAGACTATATTGACTAAGTGATTGGAAAAAATAGGAATCTTTAACAACTCCTAGTATTTGACAAAGTTAGCTAAATTTCTTTTATGATAGCGAATTACAGTTTCATACACAACCCAACTATTTCAACATTCACAACAGCAAACAAATATTCATGTTTAGTTCATTTCATAACAACTAAGTCTATTTGGAGATATTTGGGCCTTGGTGTTGCTAGAGACCAACAAGAACCTAAACCCTATTTGAAGAACACTTTCACATCCCATGATCCCAAAGGTAATGAGATTAGAGGTTCACAAATGTTGGCAATTCCAAATGGTCACCAACACTTTGATCTAATACTTAGTCAAATACTTGCAATTTTTTTCTTGATTTACACATAGTGATATAGTAAATGCTTGCTATGTGGTGTTAAACAATTATACAGAATCTTTGTTTGAGTGAATTGTTCTTAGGCATAGTTCATGATTTGAAATAAAGATTGAGATTGTTTTCCATCATTACAACATTCTACTTACTTTACTTTGCTTTTACTTAGTTCATTTTTCTCAGTTTAATTTTCATCTTTTTAATATGTTTACTTTGATTAAGTCATTTACAGTTCTTAAGTACTTTACTATTCCGTTGTTCCTTAGCACAGTAGTATAAGTATGACTGGTTTTGAACATATAGTGTAATCATTTGGTAATCCTAGTAATGTTATTGCTTGGTTTTTTGAGTAGAATAATACTTGATAATTTTAGTGACAATTGCATAAGCCCAAGACATGAATAGTAAACTAGAAACAAATAGTTATTGCCTATAGGCTATAATAGTCTCTTTACTTGCATTACACTTTGACTTAGATTCTATTATTCTATTTCAATCATGTTCATACTTAGTGTTAGTTTGAGCCAATAACATCAATATACCATATGCCTCATTAAGAGTTAAACCATACAACTTGCATTTCACTAAATCAAAGTAAGAAGATAGTAATGATGAATTGAACCTCAACTACTAGTGAATCTATATTGGTCATCCACAGATTACAATCAGGTCACATGTATATACTCATGACTTGTATGATAGAGTATTGGAATGCCCAACTACTCATCACTCATGTATATATTTTTGTTGGTTTTTCTAATAAATTATAAAGGAATAAGAAGGATGTAGTTGAAATAATGAGAAATTCACTCTATATTATCAAATCATTAAAGGACTAATTGTATATATAGTGAGACCACATCATCCATCCACTCATTTCCAATAATAAGAGGTTCTTACCATAGATATAATGACATTCTTTCCATAATAAAGTGAAAATAAATTTGTGATCATTATGCCTAGATAGAAAGGTGAAGAACCAAGAGGAAATGAAAGGGGTGTGACATCAAGGGGATTTGTGGATTCTCTAAAGCTACTAATATGAGTTTTATCATGCTATTAAGTTGTAGTATTTACTTTGAATTCTAATGAAAAAAATGAAAGTATGTTCTAAAATAAGTGTTGCCTTATCATATCACTAGAAAGACATGTTATCCATGCTTGAAAGTAGTCCTATAGTAAGGTTGACACTGTAATAACATAATAAATACACATAATAAAATTTTTTGGGGGTTCCACTGAAAAAACATGTTACCCATGCTTGAGGATAGACAACTTCTTAGAAATTTTAAGGTTTCTTGGATATGCATTGGTTATGGAGATAAAAAGGTATGTTACCCATTATTGAAGGCACTCCTCTATCCAATGGCCAAGTATTCTTTCAAATAAACTATGTAGTTAATAAATAGCTTCCTAGTACTTCATTACCAAGTAATAATATTTTTTGTAGTTATGATAGTCTTGTGGTTGTCAGTTTTGGGATGATACAATGCGATGTCACTGGTCAATGGTATGGACTTGGTTTGGATCTTGGATGAAAGAACTAATAATCATTTTACCCATGCATTACACATAGAATTTATCATGCTTATGGTAAGACAACTTAAGTCTTATTTTTTGCAATCTTCTATACTACCATTCCACCTCATTGTTATATATAATTATAATTTGATGGTTTTGTATAATATAGTATTATTTTCTGAGACAATACTAACCTATGAGTTTTGGAAGACAAGTATGATTATTCAACTCCTTAAGTGCCCATGGACACTTGTAGGTGTGGTTATTCAAGGGTATTAAGGGTAGGAGCTTGCTTTGGGGAGGACCCACTCATATAACTCTTATATTTCATACTTGATGATAAGTTACACATCATCTTGTACCTCATAAATACTTACACATCATTATTATTTTCCTACATATAGATATTTATTCATAAGTTTTATAATTTTAATTAATCATATCATAAAAGCTTAATTAACTTACCTTACCCAAAAGCCTTCTTTCACACACTTTTGATGAAAAATTCATATATTCTAAGCATCATTGATGATCAACAACCCTTTGGATTATCTTTATACCTTCTAAACTATGCATTTTGTCTATTTTTTAATCAAAACTTGTAAAAATCTTGAAATTTTCAACAATGATATGATAGATATGATATAGAAGTCCCTACAATATCATAGTCATGATGTCCCTTATAAATATGTGTGTGTGTGTGTGAACCATTAGGAAAATTTTTCATTTTCTCATTTCACACATAGGGAGTTCATGCTATTTTTCTAATGTTCAAACCTTAGAGCTCCATATCTTCCTTACTACACATATGATTTAAGCCATTCTTGTTTCATTTTGCTCATGGAGTAACCAAATCAATCATCAGAGAGAGTGTTATATGTAGTTTGTTGGAAATTACACTAAAACTTTTCTAACACCTGGAAGAATAAAGTAAGGGTAAGAACAATAAACGATGATTACATTCTAACATAACATAATCTAATAAACATAATGCTTTCTTTCAAATGGCCATTCTTAAATAATAAATCAAAGATTGTGATTTGTCTCTAATTGCTAGAGATTATTCAATTATGTGTTTTTCTTAGAAAGGGTTTTGTCCAAATGACAAATTATTCCAACTCTGCAATTCAAATTAAAAGTACAATTGATAATAAAGAATGATGATGATCGAAATCTAAGTCTGATGAAGGGTTATGAACTATTAGAAATTTTTATAGAATATTTGGATAATCCTAAAAATTATTTATGATTGTAGATGTTGCCAAAGAGATCCAAAGCTAGAGGACCATGATAACCTAGGGAGAAGAGACCTAGAGGAAAAGGTAGAGGATGAGGCATACAACAAACTACTCCTGTGGAGCAAGAGATACATTCCTATAGCATCCATTAGCCCACACTTGCAATAGGGCAATTTACGTAGGTAGAATCTAATGCAATGCTAACTCTAGAATAAGGACAAGATCTTACACTCTTTAATGAGTGTCTACATGTGATTCAAGAGAATTCCATCATGTCCATTGTCATAGTTTACACCTGTAGAGATCCATGAGCAACTTCAAGCCTCTCACTTTTGGTCTAGCATCTCAAGAAATAGTGGATGGTACTTGGAGGAAGTCTATTAATTTTGGAAAAACAAACAAGATGATGCCATAGTAAAATTTAAGGGAGTCATGGTTACATACTCTATAGAAACAATTACAAAGAAGCTCAATATACCAAATGTTAGGGCTAACATAACTCAAATATCCATAAGGTTTGACACCAACGCAAAAAATCGATGGCTGCAAAGGATGTATGGAATCATTAAAAAGGAGTATAGTAGATTTGAAAATACCACATATTTCCAATAAAAAAGGCTTAATTAGATTTCTACTTATGCTGCCAAAGGAAGTACTATGCTAATGGAAAAATTACAAGCCAACATTATTGATTTTCTCTTCCTAGAAATACAAAGAAGTTTTAAGGAGAAGATGATAGGGAAACCTACTCTACCATTTCCTTATCTTATCAAGAAGTTATGTAGATAAGTTGGAATTTTGGGCTACACCAATGACATTCTTTGTAAGGTAAAAAATGCATCAGATGTTGAAATCTTCATGCTAGTGCCACCTAAGAAAGATCAAGTTGAAAAACTAGTAGGCACTAAGGATGTAGTAGGATCCACCCCAATGGAAAATATTCCAACCATAGGAATAGAAAAAGTAGGACCTAGTGGATGAATTCCCATTACAAAACGAGCAGGGCAAAGTGCTTAATTAGTACGACAAGAATACAAACCCTCAATGGGCCACCTACAGCAGATATCAGAGATAATCAGTTGGTTCAATAGGGAGGTCTCAAGCATGTACAAGGGTAGGGATAATCCTAGAAGACCTACCATATCCAAAAGGTGTGCAAGAGGTCAAGTCTTTTTGTAGGCAGGAGAGGATGATGACTGGATGCCACATATCTTAGAAAGCATTACATCCTTCTAAGTAATCTTAGAAACAAAAGAAGAAGCCATAGTTGTGATAGTGTAACATCAAGATGTAGTAGGAGCAATAGAGGTTACAACCAATGACATCAAGAAATCCTTTAATATTCCTATTGTGCCACAATTAGACATCATTGGAGCCAAACATTTAAAAACCATAGCTAGAATATTAATGATTCTTGTAGATCATGAAGATGTACTAGAAAGACTATTGTAAATAAGGTAAGTCATGTAAAATTTTTTTAAAATCCCTAATGATTGGTAGAAACCAAGATGCAATATGTAGAGAGTGAACTATAGAGGTTACAAGAAGAATTATTTGCATTAAAAATTAAAAGACAAGACCTTGTAGGATACATTCCACCTTGCCAGCTTGCATAATTTAGAGATGAGTAGATTGATCAGTTGATGACTAAGCAAAGATAATTGGAGATGGGAAAAAAGTAGTATGGAATTATTTGGTTGCAAATGCTAAGACATATGCACATGCTAAAGTCATTACTACACTAGAAGAAGAAAAAAAATGGAATTATTATAGAGAACTTCAGATTGATGGACATAGAAAAATAAAAGAACATACTAAAAGAGAGCATTCATCAACTTTAAGAGTAGTTTGCTAAAGTCAACCTTGATATAAGACAATTGACACATGAAAATAGAACATTATCAATAGAATAAGTATGCATAATTCAACAAAAATCAATATTTGAAATTAGCACATGGAAAAATGAGGCCAAGAAGCATGAAAGACTAAAAGAGCACTTCAAAGATCAAGTGGGTATGTATAAGCAAATCAATGAGAAGAAAATTGAATGGCCAAAGCCAAAGTTAGTTTCATCACAGAATAAACACCTGATTGGAAACCCATCTTGGAAAACCTTAATCATGTTCATTAAGGTAAGATAAATAATAAAAGAACTGCAAATTGAGGACTTGACAGAATAGAAATAAACATCAAGATTGTTCTTTATCATTACATCATATCACTTAGCATAAATTTATCTTTTCATGTTATTTACTTTTATTAAGTCATTTAATATTCTAATACTTATTAGTAAGGCAAAATAAGTACGACTGGTGTTGAGCATAAAGTATAATTATTTGGTAACTTATTAGTGACTTTGCTTGATTCACTTATCAGTGAAGTTGCTTGGTAATCCTATTAATAGTTACATTAGCCTAGGACATGTATGGAAAACTAAGAATGGATGCTTATCATCATAGGATAGAATAGATTTACATTTTTATTATACTTAGAGATGAAAATTAGATTAATTTCTATCTTTTTTATACTTATCATTATTAAGATCCAAACAACATTAGTTTATCATATACCTTACTAAGAGTTTAACCATATGTATTGCACCTTGTTAACTCTAAGTAGGAAGACAATGATCATAAACTTAATATCAAATCATTAGCATACTTACATTATTCATCTACAGATTACGATCTGGCCATGCATGAATACTTCTAACTTGTATGGTTAAGTGTTGATATACCTAATCACTCATCAATCTTCTTTTGTAAGATCTTCATTTAGAAGTAGAATGGATGAAAGACCTTCTATACAATAAAGAACAAATTTAGAAATCTTAATAATTGACTTGGGCAATTCTAAAATATATTTTTCAAATAATTATCCAATCTATAGTGCTTTATAAATGTGTGATGTGGGCCCTGGGTAATGATTAAAAATAATGAAAAAATTAAAATAATTCTTATTAGATGAATTCAATATGAAAACTTTAGTTTTATACGTAATATTTTTATTAGAAGCTAATTTGTTACCATTGGAAGTTGGAGTAATATATTAGTTGTTAACATTTTGCTTGAGAATAAAATAACACAAAGATCTCAAGATATATCATTCAAAAATCTCAATAATAGGGGTGGTTTCATGAAGGATAATTATGGTTGCAAAAATGGGGTATTGATAATATTGATGGAATAATAAATTCAAGAAAAGCTTGAAAAGTTATTTCAAAGAAAGTTTTATAGAGATGGAAAAATGAGGAAGAAAAAAAGAAAATAAAAATTTCAATTTTATTGGAAAAATATGAGAGGTAGCAAACATGATAAAATGGAATATCTATATGTAAAAATTTCAATATCCATGAGTATATCAAATAGCAAAGTAAAAGTGAGATTACAACATTTGTAAGTTGAAACTGAAAGATGGAACAATAAATAGCATGAAGATAAAATATGTTAATTGTGTTTACTAAAAGTGGTAGGGGATAAGTAACATATATTATTAGAATTTTTTGAAACAAACTTCTTTGGGAGAAAACGATAAATCTCTAACTAGCCTTTATATGAGCTACTTAAGCTACTAGTGTTAGCTCTAAGGAATTATATAGAAGATGTGTTCAAGTTATATGAATATTGAACATATTTATTGTACTTAGGATTTATTACTACTAATGTATTTGGTACAAGTTCATTTATTTGACAAATGTATTAGGTCTACATAAACATAATAAAATATTAGTATATCAATATATCATTATTCAACTAGAAAGTGTAATCTCTCTTCTTAGCTATATAAATTAGCACTTTATCTTTTTTCAAAATTTATATTTATTTTTATACATTCATAAAATTTTTGTAGTTGATGCAACATTACTTTTGACCTTGTTGCTGAATTTCCTATTAGTGCTACATCATCTAGGAAGATTAAAAGTTGTATCTATAACTAATCCACTTTAATAGCATAATTTGTAGCTACCTCTTTAATCCATTATTCTTGTTCATTAATAAAAATGCTAAATAAAATTAGTGAAAGAGGACAACCTTGCTTTACTTCTATATTATTGTAAAAATGACAGAATTGTGTAGTTTGTTCATCATTTAATTTAAAAATTATTTTTGATGGCATTGAGTAAACTAGAATAAAATTTAAGTTTAATAATTTCACTCCATAATTATTCTTTCATAACAAGGTTAAATACTTTTGTAAAATCCACAAGGTAAATAAATGTCTTATCTTATTTGTCTTTTTCTTATTTAGTGTAATATCTTAGAGGAATCATATGATCTAGTGTAGAATGCTTTTTTCTAAATCATGCTTGTAAAAAAAATGTAAATTATTTCCTTTTTCTAAGATTCCAATTTTTTCTCCAAAAAAATATCTAAAAACTTTTCAAGTAAGTTCTTGATCATTTTTTGTCATTTTCTTCAAAATGAGAGGGGAGTTTGTGCAATTTTTTAGAGCCCATAACTTTTACACTGTTTGTCTGAATCACTTTTTTCTTTAATCTTGTAGCTATAAGAGGTAAGCTCTCAGTTGTGGAGGCCACAAACCTTAAGATTTCTCATGAAAAATTTTCAAAATTTTTTTTGACTCCCCTAAAGGGTTAATGAATAAAACAACATTAAACCATATATTTTTGAGAGCTTAACCCTTCCAACAAACTTTGGTAAATCTAAAATTAATTAGTAATATTAAATAAGAATAAAATAATAATTGAAATGATCAAATAAGCCATGATCACAACTTAGCCAAGTGTAACTTTTCCAAAGAGATAAGGTATCCTAATTGTTTCAAGTTACACATTAAATGCTAACCATTGGTCATGTTGTGATCATGAATGGCATTAAGACCAAAATGGCTATAGGAAGGAGGACCATCACAACTAAGGGACAAATGACCCAGAGCTGGAAGGGAACAACAAGAATAAGCCTAGAAGTAGGTAGTAGAAACTCACACAATGGGACCTCTTCAAAAGGAGCCAAAGTGGAATCTATTCAATAGATTCCTAAGGAAGAGGTTGCAACTAAACAATCCCAAAGAGGAGAGGCACCAGGGCCCATACTAAGACTTGAGGTCACATTGACACAAGCCTACCTTAACATGATTAGGCCTCATGATGTCCAATGCTTAGTTCTCCAAGAACTGATCTTTGGGCCATTCTTAGAAAATGCTCAATCAAAAGTCAAGATGTAGTTGTAAAACTCTCCCATGTGGTCAATCATCACTTCTAGTGGGGAGTGGTACATGGGAGAGACATATCTCTTCTAAAATAGTGGAAAGGTAGGAGCCACTATGAGAATCAAGGACATTTAGGTGTCTTACTAATAGAAAGCTATTACACAAGTTCTTGGTCTCCTTGATTCTAACACTCATCTAGTAGAGATATCCATGCATGTAGATCTAAAGGTAAAAAGGGAGTGGACCCAATAGTGTTATGGGGTTGATTGCAAGGAGTTTGATTTGCTCACATAGGTGGAGCACATATACTTCAAGATAGCATCTTATCACCTCAATCCAATAGTGAGGCCTAGTAAATTTACTTTTTTGACCCAAGCATGTGCCTATTTAAGTGGGAATTTTCTTGTTAACCTGCCATAGTTAATATATCTGGAAATGGAAAAGCATTTAAAGGAAAATAAACATGAAAGGAAAACCCTACCATTTCCACGCCTTATTAGAAAACTCTATAAGAGGGCAAGGATAGTTTGCTATGCAAATGACACAATCAAGCATACTCTTTTTTCCTCCTGGTTTGAGATGATGAAAGAAAAGATTCCTTCCATGTTCAAAGAAGAGGAGCAACAAGTGCCACCTCCACCACCTACTCAGGAAACAATGTTGAAGATCTACAAAGCCATTAAATGCCTACGCAACATCCAAGAGTAGCTCTTATATGAGCAAGAGTAGTGAGCAGGAAGAACTAGTGGGGATCCATCTATGTACTATTCTACAATGAGTCACCTTAATAAAGTGGCTTAAAAATTAGTCAGATGGAGGGAGGTGGGCTAATATTATTAGTCCAAAGAACAAAACTACCCATGAGGTCAAATCCTAGTGCTTGAGAGGTAATGGTATCTCTCTTGCAAAAACAGAAATCCCCAGAAATCTTTAGAAATGTTGCTACCTTTTCAGTGCACTTGGAGGAGGGTGAGGAAGAAACTATCTTGGTGATGCAACACCAAGGGCAAGAGACCACAACAAAAGTGGTTACTAATTAAATGGCTAAAGTACTAAATCCACTTGTGGCATTTGTACTAGACATTTCTACACTTAGAGATGTGCAAACATCCACAAGGACTGTTAGTGGCCAAATGAGTGTAGCACTACATGAGGAATTATTGGACTGACTAGTGGGAACTAGGCAAATGATTTTGGATATCTGTGATTTTCTAGATAACGTCACTGCAACCTAGTTGGAGCTACTTGAAGCAAAGGACAAATGCATCATTCTAGAAGGGAAACTTGAAATGACTCAAGCAAAAAACCAATGCTGGGCTGTAGAAGTTGTCAAATTAAGAGCCCATTTTGCTAATCTCATGCTTCTCAACCTTGTACTAATAAGAGTTGAAGTTTTTCAATAGCTTTAAGATAGACTTAAATAGGTTGAGCCAAGGATGGTGATGATTGTCTTTGACCAATTTGTGGCTAAGGCCAAAACATATTTAGTTTAGAAGGACTTGGTTTATATGTGCCTAGAGAATGAGATGCTAACTGTAGAAAATCATTACCTACGGAATGTTGATGTGTAGAAACAACAAATGCAAGAATTTATCCATCAATAGTAGGAGTAGCTAGCCTGGGTGAATACTAAGCTTAGGAGATTAGTAGTAGAGAATAGAAATCTCTCTATGGAGAAAGCCTATGCCTTACGCTAAAAATCTACAATTGAAATTTCCACCTAGAAGAATAAGGCTCTTAAAGTTTAGAGAGTCTACAAAGGTTAGGTTGGCCTATAGAAGAAATTTAGTGAAAAAAATAGCTAGATGGCTAAGGAAAAAGTTAATGAGATCCTCTAGCAACTCCAGTAAGGAAAAAATATGTGGCAACCTATCATTGATGGGATAGTCACCTACAACAAGGTAGAGATCTACATGAAGTAGTTATAGATTAAAGAGATAATTGAATATATAGAGCTTGCTAATCTTTAATATGCAAACCTAGCAATGTTAATTGCCAGATGATCGTGGTTAGATTTGGAGAAGCAGGTGATTAATTTGTACTTGTTGTACAAGGTAGAGTTTAAGCATAGTAAGGAAACCAAGCAAACTTGAGATTGCAAATGCTAAACTTGATGTTCTTAGGGTACAATTCATTGATCAAAGATCAACTACTAAGAACCTAGCCAAAAGAATGAATGATTTCCAGGAGTTGTAGAATGCAATCAGGGCATTTGACATCAAATGCAAATAATTTGCTACCTGGCTCATTAATGTCAAGGGGCTATTTTCAATAATGCTATATACTTGGGATGTGCCCATTCCTATCCACATTGACGAAGCTTCATGGATTATGCATGATCCTAGGAGTAAAGAGGAAAAGATAAAAGTATTTTTGGATGCTTTCTATCTTCTATCGAAAGTCATAGCGATAGTGGGAAAACCATAACAACTTCAACTATAGTGTGTGCATGAAGTAGGAGAAGGTCCTTCAGAATCATAGGAGCCTCCACTGCTTGGGACTATTTAATCTTCTTTATTATCTTCACACCATCAAAGGAATGATATTTGTAAATTTTATCTTGGTGTTTAATTTTGTAGTCCTAAACATCAAAAGAATTTTGTAACGATGGTATATCCATACACTTAGGCGCTTAGTGTTTGTTTGTGTTTATTTATGTTTTTCGTATGTCTATCATCAGTCAATAATTCCATATCTTTCCAAATTTGTAAAGAAATCGAGGATGAGTTTTTATTTAGTCATGGAGGTATGATGAATCATAAATGAGTTATGTTGACTAGGCCCTATCACGTAGGCTCTATTGACATATGGTTTGATGTGTTGATGTGGCCCCATCAACATAGTGTCTGTTTTCACCTATAAATACATGCTTACTTGATATGTTTATGGCATGTCTTGTCATAGTTGTAGTGGAGCTCTTACAGTTTTGTCATTTGGAAGATAGAATATTTTTCTAAGTGCTGGCAGTAGGAGTCAAGAGTGTACGGATCTTTATTCGAGCACTATTGTACTTGAGCACAAAAATTTGTGTAGTAATAAAGATGAGCTTTTTGATAAACCTTGCAGCACTTTGAAATAGCTTAATTATTTAATTTTACCTTTAATATTTTATGTAATCTCTTTTAATGCTTTAAGTGATTAAATACTTAATTAGGCTAAATTAAGCTACATTACATAGTGATTAATTAAGCACACAAGTACAACCACTTCAAGCATATGCTTGATTCTTGGTAATCCCAGTAATGCTTAATGTTTAGTAACCCAGTAGGATTAAACATGTTCAGGATGTATATAGCAAGTGGGAATGGATGCGTATGTTAGGGTTAGTTAGGTTTAGTTAGTTAGATTAAATTAGCAATTAAATTACTTCATTCCTTTCATCCTTTATTTTAAGCATCCAAAACATAAAACATAAAAACAATAAAAATCATATGCGTTGATTACACTTAATCATACCTTTGTATATGCTAGTATACTGGAAGATAATGAATGACTATTAGGACAAGTTCACATCCTAAAAGCTAGTATACTGGAAGAAAAGGGGTCCACATAATTCAGCTAAATTGTTCATGAATGCTTACTGATTCATATCATTTAGCGTAGGGGGAGATTCTTTTTGTTTGAAATGTGAGCTATCTAGGCATAGTGAAAATCATTACCATTGTTGGATGAGTCCTAAGGTCAAAAAAATTATTCTAAAAATAAATAAAATAATAAGTTCATTGATATCTTATTCTAATTGCAAAATATCTTTTTCTCACAAGCACGATGATACTAAACCACCAATGCCTCAATAATGCAGGGTGGTATATACTTATCTAGATGAGTATATGCTTGACTTCACCTTCATCCTACATTAAGATGAACAATTGTAGTGGTGAAATATGGAGGGCAACATTGTAATGCCTCCTGATCAATCTATGCCTAGGAGCTCTTAGGAGGTTAGGAATCTAGGATCTTCAAGAAGAGTATGTTGTGCATGACCATGACTACTAGGACTACCATCCCATTGAAACACAAACCAGGAGAGATCGACACTAGGAGAAGCACCATGGGGCTTTGAAGGAATAATGGTTCACTAATCCCTTATTCTTGCTAAACCAAAATGACAATGAGGATCTTTCCTCTATGGGTTTTTAACATAAAGATTCTTCACCCCTTAATATTGGTGATGGGGGCTTGAACTTGAATCTATAGTCCACTATCAATGATCTAGGTTCAAGAAAAAGTGGAAGTCAAAGTAGGGGCTCGAGCAAGCATTAAGATGATAAGAAAGTTGATGAATGTGGTCATGATAAGCATGGAGGTGGTGGAAAATACCATGGTGGTGGCAGTCCTCCTCCATCTTCATCCTCTTCATCTACATCTTCTTCCTCCTCTTTTGATTTTAGTAGACATTGCAGAAAGGACAACCATGATGAAGGTGAACAATAGGACAATAGTTATTGTCGGGCCTACCATGAATGGAGAGGTAATAGAGTACATCATAGGCATTATTAAAATAATGATGATGATGAGCCTTTTTTGGCAACTTGAAGTATGCTGAATATTGCAAATGTAGTAAAAATTCCAACCAGGCATGTGAAAGATAGTTGGATCAAGAAACTTCACATGAACAATATTCCCAAATTTGAGGGGGAATATAACTCTGATCTGCAAACACATATTCAAGTTTTTCACAATGCCTATGCCTTATAGAATATTGAAAATTATTGGTAGAAATTTGATGAGTGGCGAGGTACCCCTACACTCAACCATACGAAACGAGCGTCGCACGCGTGATCCAGTCGAACTTCGCAGATGGACTAGTTGTGGCACCTAGATAGTTAGCCTTAGGTC
>MNCI01001288.1:0-21434 GCA_015680685.1 Gnetum montanum
CACATCCCTAGAAGTAAGAATACCATTGCTGATGCACTTTCCACACTAGCCTTAAACATGACGCCTAAAATGTTTCATGCATTGCCTAGTTCTATAAACAGTTGTGCCGAACCTATAATTAACACTCTAAATGAAGTACCTATAGCATCTGTTAGTACAACACATGTAATAGAATGGTATGATGACGTAAAAGAGTACCTTCTAAAAGGCGAACCTCCACAACACTTGACAAATGCTCAAAAGGATGCCGTACGAAAACGTTCCCACCAATACACATTAATAGGTAACACTTTGTGTCGTAAATCATATCAAGGTATTTTGCTAACGTGCGTTAGTAGCACTGATGGTCAAACGATTGTAGAACAAATCCACGAAGGACTTTGTGGAGGGCACATGGCACCTAAAGTAATGGCAACAAAGATTAGGCATTTAGGCTATTACTAGCCACACATGGAATACGATTGCATCTCCAAAGTTAGAACATGTGACATCTGCCAAAAGCATGGTAATCTGATACATGTGCCACCTAATGAATTGCATATTGCACAAATCACGTGGCCATTCCAAAAATGGGGTTTAGACTTAATTGGACCAATAACTCCATCATCTTCAATAGGCCATAGCTTCATTATCACTGCAACTGAATATTTGACAAAAAGGGTGGAAGCTATTCCTCTTAGAAAGACCACATCAAAACATGTTTGCACCTTTATAATGGAAAATATTATAATCCATTTTGGTATTCCAATGACCATTGTTATCGACAATGGACCACAATTCAGCAGCACAGATACCAAAAGCTTTTGTGAAATTCTGGGCATCAAACATGTGTTTTCATCACCTTACTACCCACAGAGCAACGGTCAAGTGGAGGCTACAAATAAAACTATCATCATGGTGCTCAAAAAGATGCTGAATCAGAGCAAGAAATGATGGCATGAACAATTAGTCTACGCATTGTGAGCTTATAGAATGACACATCGAACATCCACAGGTAAAACTCCATATAGTCTTGTATACAGATCTGAAGCTGTTTTACCTTTAGAATTGCAGGTTCCCTCATTGCGGATAACTCTCTCCAGTCTCCTTGATGAAAGTTAAAACAATGAATTGTGCATTGCTGACCTCGACAAAGTAGAGGAGGAATGTATATGGACTCTTGATCAAATTGAATGGTACCAGAAATAGCAGAGACAAAGGCACAAGCACGATCTCCACAAACGCCTGATCAAAGAAGGAGATCTAGTCCTTAAGGCCGTCCGAGAACATCCAAATAAATTCTCAGCCAACTGGGAAGGGCCTTATTTAGTCATCAAGGCATACAATAATGGAGCATTTAAACTTGCTGATATGGACGGAAACGAGTTCGCCGATCCTACCAACCACTTGTACTTGAAGAAGTACTACGTCTGACAAACTTGAGGTACGTCGTAGTCCTGGATCATGACTTAAAACTGATACCACAAAATAGTCCTGGATCATGATTTAAAACTGATACCATAGAATAGTCCTGGATCATGACTTAAAACTGATACCATAGAACAGTCCTGGATCATGACTTAAAACTGATACCATAGAGTAGTCCTGGATCATGACTTAAAACTGGTACCACAGAATAGTCCTAGATCATGACTTGAAACTGATACCACAGAGTTTTGTTTGGTATGACACTAAACTGCTACATTCGTCCACCATGACATGAAACTAGCATTCAGAGTCCACTAAGACTATAAACTAGTTTGCCTCTTCATAGTCCGCTATGACTATAAACTAGCAATGCACCATCTGCTACAACGCTAAACTAGCACCATCCAAGGGGTTATGACATGAAACTAACCCACGATAGTCCGCTAAGACTATAAACTGGTGACATCATCGATGTCCAGGAAAAACTTGAAAAGCTCTATTGTTGCAATTGGTTGTTCCTATTCCACAGAGACTTGTTGCATGATTCATCCCATGGGGCCTAATGAAACTGATGCTGTTCATGATTCTGTTTGCTTTGAAAGTTGCACATGGTGACTCCATCTCCTTATTTAAAGTGTTTAGCTGACTGTTTCATTTGTGGTTTTCTTGTCTTCTTGGAGTTGTTTTTGCAGGATGACACTTCTGAGGCATTCATGCATAGATGCACTTCATCATGATGATAAGGTATCACATTTTTCCTGACACATGCGACTGGTTTAATCAATCAATTCATAAGTACATTCCTGACTCCCGATGCATCCCCTATCTCCCTATCATGCTCCCCTTAGCCTATTCAATTACACTCCCCTGATACATTCTGCTCACCTCGAAACTCTTGATACACTATTGCACATTGTAACTCTCTAAGCAGTTGCAACGCAAAATATGATACACAATACATGATGCAAAATGCAAGTGTTCATACACAAGCACAGCAAAAAAAGCAAGCTCTTTCAAAAAAAAAGAAAAAAAAAGAGAACAAACAAAAAGGTCAAAAAGCAAAATGCACAGAAAAGGTCTTCATGACCCCATTGATATCATAAACAAAAGACTATTGGCCATTCTCATACAAGCCCTAGGCGAGAAGACAATTGTCTTGAAAAATAGTTACACTTGTGTCTCAAAGAGACCATGTTACACATCATTATGTGGCTTTGGCTGTTTACAACGGGCCCCGCAAATACTCTATAAGAGTCCCGTTTCTCCAAAGAACGCACTTCCTATGTTTTGGCTCCAAGTCTGCTGAACATTAGCTATGGACGAGGACCAAAATACAGCTCATTTGCATGAGAGCACTCATCTCCCACAAATCCCAGCAGTAATCATAGCCCTTAACCTCCTAGCTTCCCTGGTTATAACAAATCCCTTGCATCTTGAACCACATTCCCTCAATCCCATGTACTTTTTGAAAATGGTGCTATAATATCTAGCCAAAGGCTAATGGTTAATGTTTGGTGCTTTGTTGCTCATAGTGTTTTGCACTTCTTTGTCGACGCCTCTCCGATAGATTCCTCCAAACGTCAACAAAGAGGGGCCAATGAAATACCACTAATTTCAGCCTAGCACTTTGAATTGAAAATGACTCAAGCCCTTTCAAGCATTCGGAAAATTATCCAGATCATACACAGGGGATCACTACGCACTGGTGCAAGAAGAGGAGTTTATTAGGAATCTTAAAGGCCCCAAGGACATGAAGGATTTTTTTGTTTTATGCTGTGTTTTCAAGAAAAATGGATTCCATGTAAAAGATGATGGGGACGTGAGCAAACCAATTCCAGATTGCATTCTTGCTTTGGTCAGCAATAGCGTGACTGCTGAGGATTACTCCAAAGAAAGCTTATCTCCTAATAAAGATGATTGTGCTGAGACAAAGCCAACGTTGATAATAGAAACACCTAAAAGTATCAAAGATGTTTAAGAAGATATGTTCTCCCTAGAAGAATGGTAGGAAATCTGCATTTGCAAGTCCTCATTCTCCTTCGTCTTTACGCTGAGCAGGTTCTGGAGCTTGCCGATCTTGGGAACCAGAAACGCAGAAATGTCCAGCTTCCTCTTGTTCTGCTCTTACAGCATTAGAGCTCTGTGCCTGGCCACCATTTTCGAGATCTCAGCCAAGCCCAACCACGTTTCCACGTCCTGCTAAAATGCGTGCAACACCCGAAGGCGCAAGGCAGGTGAAGCATGCGTCAATGTCGCAGAGAGTCACGCATGCCTAGATCCAAATTCCAGAAGCCTGTGCATGGTTGACGGAGGTTTTCGAAGGTGCGGTAGTAGAGAGAGAGACTGTCTATATTCATGCATGTGCATGAGATGATGTAAAGACAAAAGAATCATCAAGCCAGGCGAGTTCGAAGGAGCCACTACCTTGCGTGATGGCGTATATCAGTAGCTTCTTTTGGCAGGCCGTGCCTGTACAAATCATTTTCACAGATAAAAATGACAAGCACATGAGCAAGTTTACTGACACGTGTGAGAATGCGGAACAAAGCTTGCAGGGCTCCTCCATAGGCTATGAAATGTTCCGACTCGCTGTTGCAGGAGCTATAGTTCCAGATTTTGTTCGAGGCAGTCACAGGCGAGTTTCAGCAACAGAAAACCAATGTGCCTGTACCCAGTGGCAGAGATTTCTCAATGGTGGCAATTGCTGGAGCAAGCAGACACCATCAGCACCAAAAATGGATGCCCTTTTCTATGCATCATAGACATTGCCAAAGCCAAGGGTTCCCTAGTGAATGTTGAGTCGGGGGTGTCGGAGGCAGAGCAACGGTGCGGTCGAAGTTGGCAGCCGGCCCAGCTTGTAAAGCAACAATCATGGTCGAGCGATAGCAAGGTGCAATGGTAGCTACGTAAGAGTAAGAACTTGACTGATGAGGACCTGGACGAGCTCCGTGGATGTATCGACCTTGGCTTCGGCTTCGACCTCCGTAAACAGCATCCTGATTGCCACCTCTACGACATCCTCCCTGCCCTCGACCTCTACTATGCCGTCAACCACCACTTCTTCAACAATAGCTTCAATTTCAATTCCAATCCCAATCTAAAGTTCTCCGGCACCACCGTCGCCGTTGACAACGAGAGCTCCTCCTCCTGCTGCGGTTGCCCTGATGACTCTGACAATTCCACTTCCCCCCGTATCGCGGATCATCTCCAGCCTAGATTATTCTAGGTTCCTGGCATTCATGGGTGCAAGGGTGTTCCAGGCCACAATGATGTTGGCTGCTACTGAGCTGATGAAAATAATCCTGGTCTCCGTAGATCCCGCTGCATCGTGGCATCATGCATTGCGCAGGGTTTGGAGTAGCTCTGTCAGCGGTTGCATCTGAGACAGTGCTTGCTCTGTCTTTCTCTGGGACACACTCTTCGCCAACGACATATGTAACCATGCCAAATTTTTGGAATTGGTTTAGACATCGATTTAGGATTTAAAATTTATGAATGTTCATAGTTCAGAAAACTGGGACGTTGAATTTATTTTAATCAAAACAGAGATTTTATTAGTGGGAGATGTTGAAATTATACATACATGTAATCTTTCAAGCGGGCCGGAACCGGAGCTAATCTTCCTAAGATTTCTTTAAATTTTTATCGTTGGAGGGATTGTTTTTCTAATTTGTTTATATCTTCATGGGCTTGAATGACCCACAAATTGTAAAATACATTGAATCTGGTCAAAGAAGGCAAATTGCCAACACACATCCAACTCGTGCCAACTATTCATGGGACACATGTCACTAGATCTATTTTCCTCTTATCTCCCAACCATTGATTCCATTCTTGAAAACCATAGCCAAACCCTAGCCCAACCCTATAAATACCCTATCAGTTCACATAAACAAGAGGGTAGCAAGAGAGAAGGCAAGGAGGAAAGGAGAAGAAGAAGGAGATTGGAGGAGGCAAAGATTGGAGAGATTGACAATTTTGAAGTAAGACAGAACTTGCAATCCTTGGGCGCTTGGCAAATATGATTGTTGGCTTCCAAATATTTTCTCACATTCATCCCATTTCATCGTTACATCATCGTGTCATATAATTCTGGGGCTAGGTGTTTGACTTGCCATCCACACATGTGCAACTATGCTTTGACCGGTGCATATTCCTGTTTGAACAATACAATACAGTCTCATTATTGCCTCCCATTTACATTTGTTTAGTTCTGTTTATGCTTTACAAATATAACTTTGTTTATGCTTTATTCTTAATTTAGTACGCTTTATTTACATTTCGTATCGTTGTTTACATTCTGTTTACATCCTGTTTATGATAACCCCAGCGCTAGCCGTAGCTTACGCTCAGGGAAGTCCTTGGTTGATTTGTGTGCAAACCATCCAAGGCACTCTACCTTCGTTTACTTTTCCAGCTTGCCCTCGGGTGAAGGCAGGGTCAGCTGTGGCTGCCCGACGATCTCTCGGTGTCTTTTTCCTTTCTAGCCTTACACCGACAATTTAGGTTAGTACACTTTGGTTGACATGTGTGAACATGTATTTGCTTGTGTTTGGTATAGGCCTAACTTTACTTTTCTATTTTTTTAGGTTTGTAATTGATAACATTAGTTTTGTATTAGTTTCTTGGATATCATTTTGGATTGTTAGTGGTCCAATGTCTTGATGTAATTTTTGGATATTATATTATTTTATATCATTGTTATAATAATGTTTTGAATATTGCGTATAATTTTGGCTTGAGTATTAGGAGCAATGAATTGTTATTTCTTAGTGAACATGTTAGGTTTCCTATGCAAGGGCTATTGATATTGCACTTTTATATTTAACCTTTTTCTAATTTTTGTGCTCCTTTGCACCTATTATTCGGATACCTACTACTTTGTTTATTAATTTTTTTTGCCATCCTAACCATTTTTATTATGTTATGATTTACTTTTCTAAGTAATACCTTTCTAACCTAAGTTTAGATCAGGAGGTGCTACAATGCCATACTCTTCCAAGCTCAGGACATGGAGACCATTGACAAAAGATACATCAGATAACCTCAAGGATAGGAATTTGTAGATTTGGTCCAATGTAATCACATTGCCTCCTATGAACCAACCATCCTTGGACATACAAAAGAATGACTAGCATCAGAATCAAAACTAAAAAGCTTAAAATCGTACTTTCTACATTTAATAGAATGTTGGGTTGCATGTCCACTGGCTAGTCAATGAGAGTGTATATACGACCCTAGGTCCTAGGACTTGCACCACTAGTCAGATTATCTTTTGACTTGCCACCTTATTGGGAACCACCATTGCTTGAATGCTACAGAGAACTAGACCTCTTATGATCCTATTGGCCATAAATAAAATAGTTGGGGCACTCCCTTTTGAGATGTCCAACCTTTGCATAAATGAAGCAAGATGAAGGACCATGAATGGTTCCACCACCTATAGAATGTTGTTGCTTGAAAATTTTCTAGTGAGAATGTGTTCCATTGTGTCTCTAGTTAGGATTTATCATCTTCATGTTGTATACCTTGGAGTCTATGTGGTCCATGTGGCTAGGTTCATTTTTGTGCACCAAAAAACATTGAAAAAATAATGTGAAAATTAAGTGTGTAAAAACAAAGTAGTGGGTAGTTCATGTGTTTAATATCTTGTTGTGTTGATAACATTGTGGAAGTAAAGATGCTCAAGTGGTTTTAGTGGCATTTATGACCATTCGTTGTGGAGAGGTGGAGTGCTCATTCATGAGCCTCAATGATTAGTGGAGTGATGGCCTTCATTGCCCAATCCCTTTAACTTGTATAAATTGGTGCTCCATTTTGTTGCTAGAGCTAAGAGAGGCATAATTCTTTTGAAATTTTTGTGTGTTTTTCATCTCCATTGTTGTGTTGAAGTTCCATTAAGTTCAATTCGCTAGTCCTCTTTCTCACATTCTCATAATGAAAAGTTTATAATGTTGAAGATCCTCATAGTTGCTCACATTCTCACACTTTAGTTCTCATTCTTAGATTGAAGTTTACAACTCCTCATCCAACTCACATTCTTTCTATTTCCTCTCATTTTCTCAATTATCTTAACACACTTACATAAATTTCTCACATTTCTTAGTATCAAGTGTTTTAGGGGTTTTTGCAAGTTTGAATGATTTTAGTTGATTAATGAAGTGTTTTGGTATTTTCCTTTAATTTAAGCCTCAATGATCATGTTTAGAGGCCATATGATTTGTTTTCATACTTGTTAGGAAGGTTGAAGTCTATATCTATGTCTAGATCTAAGTCAAAATTTCTCATTTGCACTATTCTATGTTTTTCTACAATCCCATGACCTCACCATGACTTCACCATGATCCATGATGAATGCATTTTAAAAGTTTTTGTAGGTCACAACTTGTGGTTAGATATTTTGTAGACCATAACTCATGACTTTCTTTTAATTTATCATTTTGATCACCACGACTCATAAATGACCTATGATCTATATTTGAAGTATAAGAAAGGTACAAGAGATTTAGAATGGCTATCACGACTTGACCATAACTCATGATCAACTCATGGTTTACACAATGGATTTTTCTTTTGTTTTACAAGATTACAACCTGTGAAAAAACAATACGATCACATCATGACCTAATCACAACCTATGGTCAAACACCATGACCTATGGTGAAATTCAACAACTCATGATTTAACATCATGATTGAGCTTTGACTCATGGTAATGCTCGTGGTTCAAAAATTTGTAAAATTTGAGGTTGAAAGTTCAAAGATAGAAAAATCTTGAGGATCTTATTCCATTGCACAACTCTAACATTATTGACTATTCCTACTAAACTTGGTTCACTTAGGCCCACTTGACTTGCCCTTAAAAGGATGAATTCTCTTTTGAAAACAATCATGACATGCTACCTTGACTTGTTGATTGCACTCTAGATTCACTGTATGAACATGAACATTTTCATACATCTTTAGGTAATGAGGAAGCATGTGTTTATTAATGAAAATGTATACTCCATAGATGAAGCACTTAGTTCAAGCCACATCATTTTTCTAAATATGAGGTACATACATATTCAACTTAGATAATTTGGTATCATACTTTGGAATGATCTTGGATGGGTTTAGGATTCATGACCAGCTTGCTATGCCTAACATTTGCATTCTTGCCTACCCAACATCCTCATCTATCACCTGCTGTTGCTAAACATAAACTACAGTCCATCAAAGTGTTGACAAATCTACATTTTGACATCAAGTTGTAACAGCTTTTCACCTAACCTAAGAAAGAGAACATTATTGATGAATTGTGGTTTGTCAGGTGCTTATATCAGACCCTTGATATCAAACCCTTGTTAACTAGGTGCTGATATCAGACCCTTATTAACTAGGTGCTGATATTAGACCCTTATTAACTAGGTGCTGATATTGGACCTCTGTTATCAAACCCTTGATTTTTGATTAGTCTTGATATCGAACCCCCGATATCGAACCCTCGATATTGGGTATCGCGGCCTGGCTAGTGATATTAGATACGCGATATCGTGGTTTCTGTGTGAGCCTATAAATACAAAATTGGGTGCATGGGAAAGTCATAGAAAGTTAGTGTTAGAGTAGGATATTTTTGTTAGTTTTTCCTCTCAACCCTTTCCCCAGTGCATGCCCACAGTGTGATGATTGTAATTGTATAGAACCTTTATTCGAGTGTGACCTACTTGGACATGCACATGATCGACAATAAAGATCGAGATTACTTCATCATTGCAGCATTCACTTAGTTTTAATTGTTATTTATTACTTTCTTAATTAATATTTCTCTACCCTCATCTCTTATCCCTATTATTACATGCAAAATGAGTACGACTAAATCACGAGCTTATAAGTGTGACTACTTGGTATCCCAGTAGTGTACCTAGGACATGCGGTTGGTAATCTCAGTAGTAGTACATGAGGTCCAAAATGTGTACGGATGATTAAGGACGGATGCTCATCGCACTTAGGCTAGCTTAGATTCTCTTCCCCCATTCTCTCTTAGCTTAATTAAAGTTATTTTCCATTGCCTCTAGGAGTAGCACTAGTTTAGGACCACATCATACACCTCACTTTGGACTAAACCATACATGACAAAGCAAATACTAGTCCAGGTGGGAAGACAACGAACTGCGATCAACGAGTAACTATCTAGATACCACAACTAGTCCGTTTGCAAAATTCAACCAGATCGTGCATGAACACTCGTATTCGTATGGTTGAGTGTAGGGGTACCTCCTCCACAACATCATTGGCGTCGTTGCCAGGGATGTTGCTAGTTATTTAGATTAGTTATACCATACAAGATCATTGTAACAAAGTATTAACGACATATCTTTCAGACAAAGAAATTAAATTCAATTAAGTCACACACAATTCACAATAATGTCTCTTTCACAAGACAGTGATAATGCAACATCTAGCGAGGCAATTCATTGGGGGAACCAATGAAGAAGTTTGGAGTACTCAATCTTATGCAAGAGTTTTATATGTTCATAGACACCTCAACGATACTCAAGAACTTTTGTCATTCAACTCAGATACCCCTAGTGAAGATGGGGCATCCCATGGAATGAGGGGGCCCGTAAGGCCTAGGACCTTCTCAATAGTTAACAAGGATTTATCTAGGGATGATTGGAAGACCTACAAAAGTCATGACGAGTCTTCCAGTTCTTCCTCTTCCTCTACTCCTTCAACGTTAGGTTGTGACACGGATGACTGTCTTTTAACGGATCAGCGTAGAAATAAAAATCAGCTCCACGGGCAAAGTCAGAAACAGCAACATGAACAAAGACAACATCATCCCAACTCTCAAACTCATAACCTACCTAGTGACGATGAGCCCCTACTGGCCACTAAGAGCCTAATGCATATACAAGAGGCTGTTCAAATATCCCACAGGAATCATAAGGAAAGTTGTCTACCCAAGCTTGATTTCAATAACTTTCCCAAATTTTTAGTAGGCTATGATTTAGATCTGCAACATCATCTACAAGCCTTCCATGATGCTTGTGTATGAAAAAATATTGATAATGGGTGGCAAAAAATTAAGCTCTTTCCTACAACACTCGTTGACCAAGCAAAAGTATGGTACAGGTCCTTAAGACCAAAATCAATTCGATGTTGGTTGACAATGGTAGAAATATTCAATGAAAGATATCAAACCTATGCAAGAGTGTCAGCCTTGAGGAAACAAATCCAAGAGTGGAAACAAGTGCAACATGAACCCTTGGACATGGCCTTAGAAAGATATTATGCATTGATAAACAATTGCCCAAACCATGGATTTTCCGAGGAAAGGCTAATGTACCACGTCATGGATGGGCTCTGTAATGAAATAAGGGAGACCCTAGGGATGTATGCCCAAGGTTAACTATACGAGCTATGAACCCACCAACTCCAATAGATTATTAAGCAGGTAGCAAAAGAAGAAGGAGAAATGGCTAAATGGGAGAATGTTGAAAGCTCTCAATAGGACCAAAATCTTGAATTAGCAAAGGTCCATGATCATGAAGAGGAGAAATCAACTCACCTCAAGGAGGTGGAATCATCTTTGCCAATACTACAATCACTAGATGAAATTGAGGCAAAGATCAATAAGATGATGGAATGGATGCATGAAAAATGTGGAGAATATGCCAACATTATTAGAGGTAGAACCATGATGAACCAAGAAACAAAGAAGGGTTGAACAGAATAAGGATAAGAACTCAATTGCTAATCATACGTATCAATGTAATGTTTGCCTGTATGATAACCCCAAAGGTCAATGCCCAATCTTGTTACATTTACATGAACATTGGGGAAGAATGTTACATCTAGAGTTCGTACAAAAATATTGTGTTCAATCACAGTGGCAAAAATCCTAGTTGTGGGGGAAGCCATCCCCAAACTGGTTACACCCTTCCTATCATCCGAACCTAAGTGCTTATCAAGTCCAACATCCTATTTCCCCAACCAGGTCAACGTCCTCTATCTCACCACATTATTATCATTCTCCTGAATACTATCAACCCATATCCTATCCAACACGATCACCACCTCATGTGCCTCACACTTCTCCTCACTCTCAATATTCTCATCCTTCACCTCCTTCTACATTGCCACCAATAGTACCAGAAGGTTTTGCACCACAACACCAACCCACAAACATTACTTGTGCTGCTACTGTCAACTGCAGTGGGAATCCTTCACAATGTTAAAAACATCCTTTCTTTAGGCATGACTGTAGAAAGGGACATCATAGTTCCGAGACCATTGCATCCTCCCACTTAGCACAAGTTCAACACTATGGTGCATCTTTCTCCTTGAACCCAATGCCTCGTGTTACCTTATCAGGGCCACCAATCAACACTCCAACAACCATGCGACCTAATGAATATAGCTATGTGGGGAGACATGTCGATCCTTGCATACCATCTTACGGTCAAGGGTGCCATAGTGGGTCAACTCCGTATTAATTAAACTCATCTTCTAACTTGCCCCACTATGTCAACTTTAATACAGTGTGTGCACCCCAATTTGGNAACAGAATTAATAAATGTTTTTCCTTTTCTTTAATTTTACAATTTTTTGTTTTCCAGTTTTTCATCTTTCAATTTTTGTTTTATCTTTTTATTGGTTGGTTCATCTTTTCATTTATTGTTTTGTCTTTTTATGGGTAATCTCATCTATGAATAAAACACTCATGTGACTTGTTGGTTGAGGTGTTGTTCTATGCTATCAAGTCTCAGGTGACTAATTACTTGGACAATGAGCCCATCACATCCACCCAACCATTCTAATAATAAGAGGTTCTACTCTGGGTATGATGATATTCTTAACAACATTAAAACTTAAAGTAATTTTCTGCTCATTATACCCAGAGCGAAGAAGGATGGACCAAGAAGGAATGGCCAAGGTGTGACATCAAGGGGACTTGTGGATTCTCTTTGGTGACATCTGTAGGAGTTACCATGTAGCCTGGGTGTACTAAGATCCTTGTAGATCTAATGAAAAATGGAAGTAAGAGTAATAAAGGCACTCAATAAAAAAAATAAAAAAAAGAAAAGAAAGAAAACCCCAATGCTATTTTAGGGGATCCCACTAGAAAGACATGCACCCATGCCTGAAGGTAGGCACCTTCTCTAGATTACACACCAAAAGGAAAAAGAAAAAAAAAAGGCAAGAAGAGTGTGCCAAAGTGGCCACACAAAAAGAAAAAAAAGGAAAAGATCAAGATCAAAGTGCCACAAAGCAATTCCAAATCACTCCTCCCTTGAACAAAACGCCAAGTGATCGTATGACTTGCTGTTATGGTGCTCTTATGGCTATCCATCATTGGATGAAACAATGCGATGTCACTGATCGGAAGAATAGACTTGGTCTTGATTTTGGAGCGACGGGCTAATGACACATTAATCACATCCTACACTCAAAATTCATTGTGCCCTGGGTCAGTTACCTCATGTCCCAATCTCTGCAATCCCTTCTACAATTCGCGTCATCTCACTGTTCATGTATTTGTGACTTGTGTCTTGTATAGCATTGAATGCATACCTCATCACGATAGTATCAACATGTGTGTGTTTTGTTGCATCAGTGTAGATTACATTTAACCCTTCTAGTGCCTACGGACATTTTAAGGTGTGGTTACGCAAAGGCATTATAGGTTGAAACTTGCTTTGGGGAGGATCCACTTGTGTGACTTTTGTAATTTGTACTTTTTGCACATCATGACACCATTTTGTACCCTCCGAGTTCTTCATTGTCAAATCTATTCTTTCCTTTATCATCATTTTATCAAACATTCCTCAAAACCATTACATATCCTTTGATGTGTCACCTAAACAAACTAGTTCTAACATTAAACTTTTAGGGAAACTTCCTTGAAAAAATTTCTAACTCTAAAATCACACTAAGCAAAGAATTCAACATTTACTAAAGGCAATAAGTAAGGTATGAAATAATTGAACTTCTTTCAATAACCTTACTAACAATTGATCTTTGTGTGATTATAGATGGCCCCTAAAAGAGGACAACAAGGAGGACCTTCTCAAGGTGCAACTAAATGCCCAGGAGGAGGTCGAAGCCAAGGACCTCATGTAGAACATGCGGAGTAGGAGGCACTATCATTCAACATCCATCAAGGAACTCCTATCACTACACAATCTAGCCAAGTAAAAGGTGGAGAGGTTAGGGCTCAAGCCTATGAAGAGGAATGATAGCTATTTGCGGCATGGCATGTCAAGGCCAATCAAGTGTTCCCGTAGCTATCGTGTCCATGGAAAGTGTTGACTCCATCAAACATTGGAACCTCAACATAGACGACTCATAATCCTTGGATAGAAGAGGCGAAACATCAGGTGCTTCTTCAACGGTATTAATCCCAAAGCTTGGAGCACAAGACAAGGGGAAGAGACCCATGGAGGAGCCACTGCCACCAGGAACCACGAGTTCCAATAAATTTTGTAATTGTGTCTGTGTCCCAATTTTGTTGTATTCAATTCTCCACTATGGCATGAATAAATTTCTAGTTAGTCAATAATCCCATACCTATCCACTGTGTTATCAATTAAGCTTGTTCCTCACTTTCTTTGACTTGAGGATGAGTTGTTATCCAATTATGGGTGTATGATGAATCCTGGTTTGTCAGGTGCTGATATCAGACCCTTGTTAACCAAGTGTTGATATTGGACCCCTGATATCTGATGAGTCCCGATATCAGACCCTTGATATCGGGTACACGATATCGCGTCTTGGCTAGCAATATTAGATACACGATATCGTGGTAAATGTGTGAGCCTATAAATACAAAATTGGATGCATGGGAAAGTCATAGGAAGTTAGTGTTAGAGTAGGATCTTTTTGTCAGTTTTTTCCTCTCAACCCTTTCCCTAGTGCATGCCCCTAGTGTGATGATTGTAATTGTACGGAACCTTTATTTGAGTGTGATGTATGTGGACATGCACATGACTGACAATAAAGATTGAGATTACTTCATCATTGCAGCATTCACTTAGTTTTAATTGTTATTTATTGATTTCTTAATTAATATTTCTCTACCCTCATCTCCTATCCCTATTATTACACACGGAATGAGTACGACTTAATCACAAGCATTTAAGTGTGACTACTTGGTATCCTAGTAGCATACCTAGGACATGTGCTTGGTAATCCCAGTAGTAGTACGTGAGGTCTAAGATGTGTATAGATGATTAAGGACGGATGCTCATCGCACTTAGGCTAGCTTAGATTCTCTTCCCCCATTCTCTCTTAGCTTAATTAAAGTTATTTTCCATTGCCTCTAGGAGTAGCACTAGTTTAGGACCTATCATACACCTCACTCTAGACTAAACCATATGTGACAAAGTAAATACTAGTCCAGGTGGGAAGATAGCGAACTACAATCAATGAGTAACTATCTAGATACCACAACTAGTCCACCTGCGGAATTCGACCGGATCGTGCTTGAACACTTGTATTTGTATGGTTAAGTGTAGGGGTACCTCGCCACTCATCAATTATGTATAGTCAAATTCCTAAGAAGCACATGGGTATGGGAAGAAACACTATGGCTAAAATAAAAAAAATACTAGTGAAGCATGATAAATCATATTAACATGACCAAATAAAAACATCGATCAAGCATGTTCATATAAAATGCACCAATCTCATAAAGGAAATAATTGCAAATTAATTAAACATACTTAATCCAGGATCCATGAATATAAAATATGCCATTTATTAAGATCCATTAATATCCAGCAAGCTAGAATCCAAGGAAAAAATTACATAATACATCAACTCTATGCATGAAAAAATCCAATATCCATAATCATAGGAATGTAAAACAATCTCTACTGTATTAAGGAAAATATATCAAAATCATAACCATGAATCATCTTAGCTAATTCTATGATTCTCTAACTTCTTCTAGCCCTGGTGACTTTAAAATAAAAGGGAGTTACTATAATTGAATAGGAAACATTGGCACTTCCTCTTGATCAACTAAGGACAAGCACCATGGATGAGAGCTAGGCATCAAAATTTTGACTTACAAACACATGTTAGTATTCAATGCACATCATACAAGCATCATGTATCTCACACTTCCATGTAATCAAGAAAACATAACATATAACCAACCATCCTCCCCAACCATCAACCAACCACACATAAGGAGGCTAGCATGCATCACACTCAGTGCGAAATGTGGTATTGTTGACATGTATATTTAGCCAATAATCATTTATCAAACTACCATATGCATGGATTTATTAATTTTTCTTAACTATCAAACAATCATTAATCAAAATTGGTGCTAAAAGTGTTAAACATCCCTTCTAATGTTTTGAAGGTAAAAGGAACTAGTGGAGGAATGAACACTCCCTCTTTCTTGTAGAATGGAGTCCATGATAAGAGCCTTACTAATGCACCCTAGTAGGGGTTAGAGAAACCACTATAGGGTGCCCATCACTAATCAATTTCTCAACTTAGTGCTAGCTATCATCAAACACAACGATACATCAAAGGATCATATCATCACAAAACCAACGTTGATGGTGGAGGATAGCACATACTAAACACAATCGAGTCCACATGAATAGAACCCCCATGGCTTAATCCAATGCACAATAAAATTAGGTATACAAACTAGACTAAGTATAAACCATTAGTCAATTCATACTAAGAACCCAAAACTCATCTTCAATGGCTTAGATTATATAAAAACCAAGAAAACAATAATACAAGAGAGCATGACCTTGCTATGACACCACCATGACCCATGGCCATGCTTAGATTCCAAACATCAAAAGAAAATTAGCATAATGATAGAGATAATAATGTATCATGACTAGACCATGACCCATGGTATACATAGAAAATCAAATGTTTCAAGAAACCAAAGATGACATTTTTTAGTCTCAAGACTCACCATGACTTGACCATGATGAGTGGCGAGGTACCCCTACACTCAACCATATGAATACGAGCATTACATGTGCGATCCCGTCGAACTCCGCAGAAGGACTAGTTGTGGTATCTAGACAGTTAGCCTTAGGTCACAGTTCGTTGTCTTCCCACCTAGACTAGTATTAACTTTGTCACATATGGTTTAGTCTAGAGTGAGGTGTATGATGTGTTCTTTAATCTAATGCTACTGCTGAAGGCAATGGAAGATAATATTAACTAAGCTAAGAGAGAAAGGGTGAGAGAGAATCTAACTAGCCTAAGTGCGATGAGCATCCGTTCCTTGATTATCCGTACACATCTTGGACTTCGTGCATGACTACCATTGGGATTACCAAGTGTAGGTCCTAGGTACACTACTAGGTTACCAAGTAGTCACACTTAAATGCTCGTAATCAAGTCGTACTCATTCCGTGTTTTAACATGAGTTTAAGGGTGAGAAGAGATTAACTAGGAAAGCAGTAAATAACAACTAATTAAATGATTAAACTAAGTGAATGCTGCAATGATGAAGCAATCTCGATCTTTATTGCTGGTCATGTGCATGTCCAAGTACGTCACACTCAAATACAATCACCACACTACGGGCATACACTGGGAGGAAAAGGGTTGAGAGAAAGAAATTAAAACACTTAAACTAAAACTGACTTACTTCCTACTTTTTTACTTTTGATAACTGACTCCTCTTATTTATAGATGAGGAGACAGACTATGATATCGCGTATGCAATATCACGGTTGGGCTACGATATCACGTACGCGATATCGTGATCGCCCAAATGATGACTCATCATACCCCCATGACTGAATGAAAACTCATCCTTGAGTTACAGTGATTACACAGTGGATAGGTATGGGATTATTGGATGGTGAAAATGGGGTTATGCCGCAGTGTAGAATGAAGACAAAACAAAGATACAACATAAAGAATGTTCTACAACTACAAAATTTGTGGAACTCATGTAGTTCCTGGTGGTGGTGGCTCCTCCATTGGTGCTTTCCCTTTGTCTTGTGCTCCAGGTTTTGAGACTTGATGGTGTTGGAGTATGCCTGGAGCTTCTCCTCTTTGGTTTGGGGGTCCTATGCAGTCCATGCTAATGTTTTGATGCTTGATGGAGTTAGCACCTCCCATGGGTAGGGTAGTTGCAGAAACATTTGATTGGCCTTGACATACCAAGCCGCAAACACCCAACGTTCCTCTTCATAGGCTCTGGCTTTATCTTTGTATTCTTGGAAATCTGCAAGCCATTGAGCCAAATCTGTTGCAACACCTTTTTGTTCTTGGTAGCTTGCTTTCACCACCTTAAGTTTAGAATTTTCTATCTCTACTTTTTCCAATAACTTCTTGCATTCTGCAAATTTTGCTTCATATTTGACATAGGTGGTAGCTACCTGTTGCTTGAGCTTTGTTCTAGGGCACCCTACTATTAACATGGCAAGGTTGGCAAACTGTAGCTTTGCCAACTCTATGTATTCTATCAGATCCTGAATCTGCAGGTCCTGACTCTTAACTTCTGCTTGGTAGGCAAAGGCATATGTGTCCAATATGGCCCGCCAGTCAATGTGTTGAGCACTGATAACGTTGATGTGGGCCTTGACCATATGGATCTCCTTCTCCAGGATCTATTTGTACATTCCCACCTGGTCTCAGAAGTGCTCCTTTAGCTTTTCATATCGTTTAGCCTCATTTTACCGTGCGCTAATTTCGATAGCTGACTTTTGGCGAATAGCGCGTACCTCCTCCATTGAGAAGGTTCGATTCTCCCTAGCTAAATGACTCATGTCTTGGTTGACCCGAATGAATTGTTCTCGCAATTGATGGAAGTGTTCCTTGAGAACATTCTTTTGCTTCTCCACAGTGGTCAATTAAAGGTTGTTAGCAACAAGCTATTTATTTTCCTCCTGTAAGGCATTGAGTGCTTTGAGATGCGCATGAGTTTGCGCCTATGCTACAGAGGCATCCCAAACAGCCTTCTCTTTTTTTTCAGCCACCTTTTTATTCTTCGTTAATAGCTTAGTTAGTTGCTCAGTTTTGAAGCTATCCAGCTGGTCTATGGGAATGAATTGCAAAGGATCCTACTATGCTACTTATAGGACCACGAGCTGCTCTTGTAATTTCTGCACCTCTGCTTCAGCATGCTTGGCCCTCACTTCTATTAAAACTAGCTTCCCCTTCGTGGAAATGAGGTCTGACTGAATTATCGTAACATCCTAAGGGATGTCAAACAGGGACGTCATTACTTGTCCTGTTTGTAGTAATCGATCAAGCGTGTCCTCATGTTCTGCAGGAGTCATTGAGGTTCTGGCCAAAGTTTGAGCATCCTGTGCTCCTGTGAGATCTGCCAGTGGTACAACAAGTACGTTGAATAATTCCTTGATGTGGTCTATGACCACTTTTGCAGCTCCCACGACATCCTTATGTTGCATGACCACCACAATGGCCCCTTCACCAGTTTCTAATTGCACTTGGAAAGATGCCACATTTCCTAAGATCTGTTGTGACCAAGTACTTTCCCCTCCTCCTGTATGAATAGACACTTCACCCCTTGTACGATCCAAAGAAACTATGGGCTGCATGACATCATCAATGACATGGAAGAGATTTGCGTCATCACACCTTCCCCAACTGACCGTCTCAGCGATGGCCCTGATATGGCTCATCGACGATCTGTAATCTTGCGGTGGCAGCGGTTGATCCTGGCCTATGCTATGCCTTGCTTCCTATTGTTGGCTGGGTTTTGTACTTGGAGGTTGGCTGGGTCCTGCAAGTTGAGCTATAGTTGGTCCAGCCATCAGTTCTTCTTCTTCTTCTAGCCCCAGCATCTCACCAGTGATTTTCCTTGGGGCTGGTGGCTTTAACAGTTTTTCATATGAAGCATTTTGGGCTTTTTGAAGGACATCGTTGGTGTACCCCCTGATACCAACATGTCGGCAAAGCTTTCTGATAAGACAAGGGAAGGGCAACGCCATCTTCCCTGTCTTTCATTCCTCGAACCGCCTTAGGATCTCCCATCAGCACTGCACATCCTCTTGTTGCATACATTGATATTCTTTTTAAGCCCTTCATGGGAATTTAAAGTAGATCCTCTCCTTCGTTGTCAACTCACCAAATGTCTTATCTCTACCATACGTCCTTTCCAACGAATCCCGTCGCACATCGGGGTTTGAACGGGTGGATAATTGAGCAATCTTGGGCCCTGAATTTGAAAGGTTTAATACTTCCAAAATGGCTTGCACGGAGAAATCAACTGACACGCCACAAATATTGACGGTGGTGCCTTGCTCCCTATTGTGTGAGAATTGGTACGTCTCCCCTAGGTACTAGGCACCGCTTTCGGAGAGGGTAGGCCATAAGGGAGACCCTTTGAGGTGATCCCTAATAGCCTCAGGAGAAAACTCTACAAAAGATTCAAAGTCTAATTCCACAATCATCGCAAAGAATGTGCACTTTTCGTGGATGGCCTGAACACAATCTTGGGGAAACATGAGATGTTGTCCCTGTTCAGGTGCAGTAGTAGCTCCTCCTTCTGCCTACCTAGACTATACGGTAGGAGGGTTCCTCTTGATGAATACTAAATGATTGTTCCTCCTATTCTGCATGTTGTCTAGCAGGATCTTGTCTTCCATCTCTCCTAGGTCATTTGCTTCCACCTTGAGCAGGACCTTCCTTTTGTCCACGTTTCGGGGCCATTTGCAATCACACAGGGTCAAAGCGTTAGTAAGGTTATTTTTGAAGTTAAGTTATACCTTACTACTTACCTTAATTAATTAATTAATTTAATCTCAGTGTGATGTTTTCCAAAAGATTATAATAGTGGGTCCTTTTTACTTAGGTGGTTTTTCAATTTTAGTTTCCCGGTATACCTAGGGATAAAATTATTTTCAGCACAATTTATTCTTAATGTTATAGCTAATTACCCTGGATAATGTCCTTTGGGTGATGATAAATTCCAAAAAATTTAGGCATTATTTGATAGGTGTCCCTCCCCCATGACTAAGCTGAACACTCCGGGTTCAAGCAGGTTTAGATGGAATTAAAATTGGAGTACCAGCGAGCGAGATATCAGTAGGAAAACAAGGGTGTCACACTTGCAAGTCTTAGAGAAAAATTCGAAAAACTCCCCCGCGTGAATGATGAAAAATGATGCTAAGTGTTCCGGGGGGGATCACCTATTTATAGGTTTATGGGACACGATATCGTGTACGGGATATCATGACCCTAGTGACATTGGGCACAACAATAAAATACCAAATTTTTGAAGATTTTCTTGAAATCAACGGTGTAACTTAGGACATTGGGCTATTATGAAGGGGTTCTAAGGTAATTAGATGGTTTTGAAGGCATGAATAATGATTTGTGGTTTTATCAATGAGGACTTTGGGTGGTGAGTGAGAGAAAAAGGTCATGTAATGGTACATAGGAATGTTGATTCGGAGGGATAATAATAATAGGGAAAGAATGTTATTAAAAATAGGCTGAGGGTAATAAATGGTGGGTGTGATCTGTGTCATGAGTGAAGATTACAAAAGATTACATAAGTGGATCCTCCCCAAAGCAGGTTCCAACCTATAATGCCCTTGTGTAACCACACTTAAAGTGTCCGTGGGCACTAGAAGGGTTAAATGTAATCCACACTGATTCCACAAAACACACACATGTAAATATCACCGGAATGAGGTAAGAATTCTATGTTACACACGACAAGAGCTACAATTACACGAATAGTGAGATGAGACGAACTATAGAAAGGGATTGGAACATGAGGTAACTGACCCAGGGCACAGTGAATCCTGCATGTAAAGCATGATTAAGGTGTCTTTAACCCATTGTTCCAAGATCAGGACCAAGTCCATTCCTCTAATCAGTAACATCGCATTGTTTCATCCCATGATGAGAAACTATGAGAGTACCATAACAACAAGGCGTACGATCACTTGGCGTTTTGTTCAAGGGAGGAGTGATTTTTGTTTTATGGCACTTCCTTTGTTTTTTTTTTGACTACTGAATCCAGAGAAACTGCCAACCTTCAGGCATGGGTGCATGTCTTTCCAGTGG
>MNCI01001288.1:32613-60493 GCA_015680685.1 Gnetum montanum
ATGACTTGGTAATATTATTAACAAAAACATAAAATACATTCATGAAACATAAAGAGAATGACTCAAGAAAGGAGAAAAATATAAAGAAAAGAAAAATATTTAAAAATGAAAAACATATGAAGAATCAAAAAATTCTAGAACTAATAAGCAAATCAATTACTTCCATGCATCTTTGAAACAGTTTTATATTCTCATTTTCAAGCCACTGGGTGTGTTCTGATTTAGTGGCTACTACGTAGACTAGCTTTTGCTCACACACTTGCTTTTGAAGTTTATGGTGGGTCAGTATAGGGATTGTGTTAATATTTTGAACTTTTGGCCCACAATTGCATCCCTTATCATTATTGGTGATTCATGAATTCTTTTCTCTATTTACAATGATAGGTTTATCGTTTATTTCTTGTGTTAGAGTGGTAATGGGTGTTGACTTTTGTGTATGATTAGGAAACAGTGGTTGTGGAAAGGGAGGCATTGCACTAGATTGGCATGGTGTTAGTTTGGATAATGTGGTTGGTCCATCAGTGTTTTGCTTCTACCTGCGGCCTTTCCTAAAGAAGGGATGTTTTCGAGTTTACAGTAGGGACCTACCAGTATTGACATGTTTATGCACATTTGCAGCACAAGTGGCATTCGTTTGTTGATGTTGTGAGGTTGAACCTTCTTGTATTGTTGGAGGTGACATATGATAGAGGTATGAGAATATTGAGGATATGATGTAGGATGAGAGGTGCGAGGTGGTGATCTCATATAAGATTTTGCGGGATGATGATATTCAGGAGAGTGTTCATAGTGATTTGAGGTAGAGGAAGTAGAACTAGTTTGGGAAATAGCTTGTTGAACATAATATCCATATGGGTTTAGTTGGTAGTAAGGGTAGGGCTAGTTTGATGATGGCCTCCCCCACGACTGTGGGTTTTGCCACTGCAGTTGATAGTAGTTTTAAGGTTGCTAAGAAGTCCCACTAGGATAGTATGGTTGGTTGTAGGACTATCTAAAATTACCTTGTGGAAAAGAAAATCTCCTATTGTACAAACTTTAGATTTAATGCCCCTACCCAATACTCATGTAGATGCAACAAGACCAGGCAATGGTCCTTCGGATGATCATATATGTAGATGTCACATCCATTATCTTCATCTGTGATTGAGTCTATAGCCTCACTTCCTTTAGCTATTTTTCTTGTTTGCTGAAAAGTGTTCCTAGTTGTTTCTTGGTTATGCTTCCTTCGTTTATTGTGATTGCTTGGTTCATTTTGCATTACCTTCTCCTCTACGATTTCTAGGCAAGTTTTAACTTTCTCATTCATCAATTCTGACATCTTATCCAACTTTGCTTCAAGCTCAACGAGAGAATTTTGTATTGGCAAGGTTCGTTGTAAAATCATCTCATCAAGAGTTGCCTCTTTTTCCTCATCATAGATATGGACCCTTTTCTTTTTAAGGGTTGGATCCTAGTGTTTTCCTCTACGTTCTGTTGTTTACATAGCTCTCCTTCTTCTTTCGCCACTTGCCCAATTAGCCTTTGTATTTGATGGGCTTTTCATTCGTATAATTAACCTTGAGCATACATCCCAAGGATCTCTCTCTTTTCATTACGAAGCCCATCTATGATGTGGAAAAATTTCTCTTTTTGAGAGAAATCATGGCTAGGACATCTATGTAGTAGTGAATAGTATCTATCCAAGGCCACTTCCAGGTGTTCATGATTTTCTTGCTTCCACTCTTAGATTTGTTTTCTTAGGTTGGAAACTCGTATAGGTTTTGTATTTTTCATTGAAAAGTTCTAGCATTGTGGACCACTGGTGGATGGAACTTGGTTCCAACGATCTATACCAACTTTCAACTTCGTTGATTAGTGTACTAGGAAAGAGCTTAAGCTTTTGCCATCCACTTTCAATGTTGTATAAGGCACAAGCATCATGGAAGGCTTGTAGATGATGTTGTGGATCAGAATCATAACCTTCCTTGAACTTAGGGATATTATTCATATCAAGCTTGGGTAGAAGACTTTCCATGCAATGCCTGTGAGATATCTTAACTACCTCCCTAATCTACATTAGGATCTTAGTGGCCAACAAGGGTTCATCATCATCAGGCATGTTGTGATGAAAATTTCTATTTCTATTCGTTTGATTGTGATGATCTTGTCTATGCTCATTGTGATGTCTTTGATTTTGCCCTTGGATTCGATTTCTATCTTTATCTTAACCTTGTAGTAAAGCTCTATCTCTATACCTACGTTCATCTTCGTCAGAACTAGACATTGAAGATGAAGAGGAAGATGATGAACTAGGAGAATCATCATGGCTCCTATAGTTCACCTTTTGGTCCTTTGATTTATCTTTTCTAAGTTTTGAGAAGGACATAAGCCTTGAGGCCCTCCTTGATCTAGGACTTACTCCATCTCTAGGATTTTCTACACCAATTGGATGTAGTCTTTAAGTGTAGTAAGGGTCTAAATGAGTGTAGGAAACCCTTGCTTAAGGTTGTTCACTTCAATTCTCTTTAGTATATATCCTATCATTTCTTCTACAAGTGTCCTCATCATATAATGCATTATTGATCCTATGTGAAGAAGACATGGTTTTACTTGATAATGTGTGTGACTTAAAATATTAATATTTTTTAAAAGATAGATCATTAATACATTTGTAGCGATTATGTATAATATAACTAATCTAGATAACTAGCACCATCCTTAGCAACGACGCCAATGATGAGTGGCGAGGTACCCATACGCCCAACCATACGAATCACAAGCGTTCATGCATGATTCGGCTAAATTCCATGGATGGGACTAGTTGTGCATCTAAATCATTATGTCTTGATTGTAATTCACTATCTTTCCACTTAGACTAGTGGTAGCTTTGTCACATATGGTTTAGTCTAAAGAGAGGCACATGATGATTGATGTTGTTTGGCCCTAAGCTATTCCTAATAATGATAAAGAAAGTACTTGTTTAATCTAATTAACAATGGAAAGTAATGTCTAGATGAGCCTACGAGCAATGAGTGTCTGTTCCCAGCTTGTTGTACACATCTTGAAACCACGTATTTCCTACTGAGATTACCAGTGCTATGTTGCTGGGCAAACCAAGCAATAACAGTGATGGAGATACTAAGCGAATACGTGTTTATGCTTGAAACTGGTTGTGCTCATTTCGCCAATTCATTAACATGCATGAAAATGTAAATATTAACTAAGTACATGGAAAGTAAATCTAATCTAAGTCAAAGTGCTACAATAAATAAGAATCAATCTCGATCTCATTGTTGTTCACGGAATGTGTCCAAGTACATTGCCACTCGAATAAAAAATCATACCCAAACCATGCGCCCAAGCACTGTATTTATAGGCCAACACACATGCCATGATATCATATATCCAACATTGCTTTTAGGCCCCGATATTGAATACCCGATATCGAAACCAGGCAAAACACGATTCCTCACTATTCATCATGTCCATTTTTCAACCAGAATGATAATTTCCTCACAATTGTATATACTTCTTATTCCTATATGAAATATACACCCACATTTTGAGATTAACTAATCATTTAGGTATAGATCTTAGTCCATGTTTGATATCTTTGATACACTTTTATCACTTTGAATGCTAACTCCATGATGAACATGATATTACGATGGGATTAAATTATTAACAATTCATTATTGATAGTCAACATAATCAATTACTAGTTTTCTTGGACCTTGTGATTGTTTCATTGCAAGACTTAACAAAGCCTAGAACTTGGTTAAGGTAGAGGAAATTGATTCTTATTTCTATTTTTAAGATCCTAATTTATGTTGTTTGTTTTTAATGCCTTGTTTCCATGCCAAAATCATGCTAGATTCATAACTTGTTTCATACGCCTTTATTCTTTGCTTGAATCATGAATTTGTGTAAGTTTTGTTTGTATTTTTTACATTAAAAAAACAAAAATTAAAGAAAAATAAAAATTGACATGTTTCAAGGTGGCAAAAGGTAGAAGTGACATGCATTAGAGAACTTAGTGTGACAAGTGGTGATATGAGGCCTCGTTTGTTATGTCAATAATTTAGTTGGGTTAGCATCTAAAATTTTAATGATGTTGAGCTTAGGAATTACTAAGTATGCTATTGTTTGGCCATGGCAATTGCACTTTAGCTTCATTATGGTACTTGATCTGACCCTTTATGATGTCTTAACTTTCTTTGATAGTTGAGGACATCTAGGTTTGTGGGTGTGCATGGCTTAGGATTGCAAGCTTTCATGGTAGGACAATTTTGGCAAGCATTCAGGTTTCATTAATTGATATTGTGATTAGAAGTCTTATCCTTGGGTAGTCATGAATTTAATTGAACTAAGGGATCTTGAAGGTTGATGTTTTATGATTCGCAATGTTAGGAAATAAGGCATCTATAGGATTGGCACTAAGCTTAGTTGCTTAGCCTAAAAGAGAATGAGGAATTAACTCCAAGAGATTTAACCTAGATGGATAAGGATTAAGCTCAATAGATCCTAATGGTAGCTTTTGCCTAGTACTATTATGGTTGCATTACATTTCTAGCATTTTTGTTTGATATCATGGTTTGGATGGCAAGTAATGCTAATTATAACATTTGAATGCTTAAGATTATGGAATTAAGATAACAATGTTGAAGTTGTGACCCTTCTTTTGGCTTTGCTCTTAGTGGCACTAAGGTTGTTCCCGTCTACTTGAAAGTGTTCTAGCCCTTTTTGCCTGTGTTCCATGCAAATAGTGTTGGCAGCCAAGGATGAAGGTAGGACCTTACTAGATATGACCAAGCTCAATGATATTGAAGATTATTTATGTTGATGTTTTTATTTATCTCTTTGATGTAACTTTGGGTAGAGCTCCTAAATAGACAAATTGTATTTGAACTTCTCAAAAAAATTTGTATTCAAGCATTGATGTATATATGCTTCCTAGACATATTTACCTCTAATTATAGATTTTTAAGTCTTTTAATGACCTATGATTTCAAGTTAATGGTTTTGGTTTAAGTTTTTCACTTTCACGTTGTAAGCATTTAAGGATCACATGCCCCTTTAAGCAAGTTGAGTTAAAATAATTTTATTCACAAAATTTTTTAGGAATTATTTTCAAGGGCATGATAATTGTTTTTCAGGATCACCTCTCACCATGATAAAGGGAGTGATTTGCCTAGATTCTTGCTTATTGCTAAGGCAATCCATATTCCATACACAATGTCATTGGGCAAGATATTTTGATTTGACATAACATTTGCTTCCCTCAATGATTCTAACTGTGAAATGGAAATGAGTCCATCAATTTTGTCTAGGGTATTGTTGCTTTATGAAGCCCTTGTTTGTAGGAGCTCCATTATGCACAGGTGCTTGTGGTTGTTAAGGACTAGGCCTTAAAGAACACATGAAACCACTAGACTTTTGACTCCTCTCAGCTACCACGTTAGGATAAGCATCCTTGCAAGGGCCCTTCTTAACGATACAACACCAAACTGCTTTTGCCTCCTCACCAAGCTGAGCCACAACTGGGACTGGAAATTAGTCACGGGATTTAGTTGCATAAGGCTAGGGAAGATACTAGCAAGGTATTCTTCATTAGAAAACTTGTATTTTTGATATCATGGAGATATTACATAACACCTTTATTGCCCAAATCAAGAATAAATTGAAGAAGCTAAGAATGATCACTTATTCAGATAACAGTGGTAATCTACAATATTCCAAGATGCTCTTTAAGGTCTTAAAAGGAGGCCAACAATGAGATGTTAGCCTAGTGTTAAAGGTCTTGGCCTTGTAACCTCTGATTACAGGTTTGATTCTACTAGGTAGCATTGAATTATAAATTAAAAACAAAAAAATTCTGTAAAAAGGAATTCTAAAATTGGTCCGAAAGATCTATGGGTCTCCAAGGACATGAAAAATTAAAGGTTTCAGTTTCATAAACATTTTATCATATGCTAGAAGCTCTTTGTTGCTCTAACAATTTGATACAATAACAATTGGAATAAGACACCTTGACTGTAACACCTCCTAATCAAAACTAGGCTAGAAGGCATCTCATAGGGAAACACTAATACACACAAAAATGGCACTATAGATTAAAGAGGGTTCTACAATTTCTGCTCTGCTACATTCAAAATATACATTTGTAAAATCAGTTATATCCAAACATTTCACATAATTGGAACTTCATTTGGTCAAATTAATAGTGTAAATCATTCCCCCAAGAGTGAAATTTGCCGAGGTAAGTGTGCCTTTGTCACTCTTTGTCATAGGATCATTCACAGTACATGCTAAATATTATATTTATGAAAATACATTATACTGTTACAGAAAAATTACATTGTTTCAACAAAATAATTGCACAAAATCAAGGAGAGAGATTTACAGAAACAATGTCAAAACATCCAAAAGGCATCCAACACTCATCAGCTTTTACAATTGGGAAAATTTTATTTAAAGAACTAATTGCAATAGGATGTACATTTTTGAAATTCTAAAAGCTTGAAACAATGTTATAATGTAAATCGCATCAACCTTCCTGGTGTCATGCCTCTTGCTTTCTGCGCTTGTATCTTAACTGGGGAAATAACAGTTGACGAAGTTGCCTTTCAGCCGCAAATTCAGACGTTGCCTGGAAATCCGGCATAAAGAATAAAGAATACTAGTTAAAAGCCTAACGAATGAATTCACAGCTGTCTGCATGACATTTATGATTAAAAATATGTTTATATCATTGATTACTGACAAGGATTTTCAAACAAGCATCAAAGCCTCAGCATATGTCATGGTTACTGTTTAATGATGTCTTCTAGGAATCTAGTAATTAACTACACTAAATATACTTATTATCAGCGGAGAAGTGTGTGGGCTGTGCAGGTTATTCAGGTGTGCACTGCTGGGGAACAGGGGGAGCAAGGTGAGAGTTTGAAGGCTAGAGGTAACACTTGGGAGGAGACCCCTGGGTCTTTTCGCTGGACAGAGTGGAAGGGCTGCTTAGGTACTGCTGAGCTCAAGGAGCTGGTCAATAAGGCTTGCCTGATTGCGGCAGAGTAGGCACGGGCCGAGGAGAGGGCTGTGTGGGAGGTGCAATGGACAAGGAGGCAGACGGAGATTCAAATAGAGGCGGATCAATTGTGGGGTGGGGGATCTTCTGGAGCGGCAAAGAGCAGAGCTACTTTAGCTGATGGAGTCACACCGGGAACGGCAAGAGAGTATTGAGATGTTGAAGGATCTGTGGGAGCCAATGCAGCCTCTGTGTGTGGATCAGGCTGTGGATGTTGAGTAGGGGCCTGCATCCGGTGCGGTTGATTGACAAGGGGTTGCAACAAAGAGCATGTGGGAGGTGTAGGGTTGGGGTTGCTATGCGTTGTTCCGGCAACTTTTGGTTGCAAAGCTGGGGATCTGGCCATGGGGAAGGTTTGGGGGATTAAGGTATGTTGTATTTGAAGCCTGGGGTTCTGAAAATGGATTTCGGGGTAGTGCCCGGCCCTAGGCTGGGGTGGTTGGCTATGTTTGTGGGGGGTTTTCGGGGAGGGATCTGTTAGAGGTTGGGAGGTCTCTTTTTGGGCTTTGTGCCCTTGTACATTTTTTTTGAGTTAATATATCTCGACATGTTCTAAAAAAAAAGTGGAACAATCATATAAATATGTTATATATAACAAAATAAGAGGAAATAGAAGTGAGTTCATAAGAACAAAAACATAAACTTTCCTAAAAGACAAGCATATCCCACCATGTTCCAGTGGTGATGAGATGCACATTCAGAATGGCGAAATGGATCGCCAGACATGCTTGTTTTGTTAATAGTCATACATTGCATGACTTCTATACAAGGCATAGTGGCATAGTGTGCAGGGTATGTTAGACTATATCAGAGCTAGGAAAGTTATCTTATTGACTTGCAGACAACATAGTTTCTTTTATGAATATGTAAATAGTTTATATATTAAATGATCAAATTTAGATTAACCTACAACCATAAATTCTTTGGGATCCTACACATCAACCAGAAAACATTATTAATAACCCTTTACGCATGCAGCTATTCTTAAAATAGATATAACTTAAAATAGCAGCAAACCATCAATAGAACAAATTAAGAGACATCTAAAATCAGCAAAACATTATACAGTCGCTTCAATTGATTAGGCATTCTACAGAACCAGCATTCTTATAGTATTCAAGGACTAAACGCAACACAGTCGCTTCAATTGATTAGGCATTGTTATTACAGGTTATACCTCCCTGTCAAATGCAAATCGAAGAGTTTGTAGTTGAGTTTCAAAGAGAATCCTGACATCAATTCCAAGCCTATCAATTCCAATAAGAGTTGCCTCCTGCATAATAGTATTTCCAGCATGCAATTTGCTTCATAAGAATACAGTGCTACATGAGGTAAAAAACCAATGTTTAGAAAGATGGATTTCTTTTGAAACAACCAATATAAATGCCCAAACAGTAAGCTGGGATATTGTAGGTAAAAGTCAAAGTACAGAAATTTAAGGTTCCAAATAACAATTTCACATCAGAAACGTGCTAATGCCTATTAACAGTGTCTTTATCCCAATAATTTTGGGGTAACCTGTTCTAGTAGGCTGGCGATTTAAGGATGGTTTGAATGACTAGCTGTATACTTGACACTGACTTAAACATATATTTTTATTGTATCCTTAACTACCCATCATCATCTGAGCCTTGTCCCAACAATATGGGTCTACTATATTGTATTCCCAACTGATTCACACTATTCCCTGTAATGACCCATTCTTCTTAGGTTTTTATCTTGATGTTTGTGGCAATGTTGGTGAGTCTACTTTGTTATGAGGGAATGTGTGGTTCATGTTGATTTGTAGAGCTGTCTATAGTTTATGACTGTGATAGATATAGTGTTACCAATGTGCTTGTGTTGATGATTTGTATAATTTGATGATAACTTGTCAATCCACCTATGATGTCATAATTGAGATGGACTTGAGTGTTTTGATGTGCTCATGACTTATGTGATGGATAGCACCTTTATATGGACTGGTTGAATGATGTATTGATGATTCACTAAACAACCAGTTATTCTTCTTTGTGATTAATTTGAGTTGTGCTGATGTGTGTCAGGTATTATTAGATGCAAAGTACTAAGCACGTACTACTGACTAATTCAGCATATATTTATGGAATGAACGGAAGGAATGCTGAGTAGAGATGAAACTAAAATGTTGATTTATTTGTCAGGTTGTTACTATGCTTTGATTGTTCCTATGTTGTATGGCATGTGCATTAAAATGATTCCTTAAATTGATTAGAATGTTTCATTGTGAATCAATGTGGGTATCTCATGTACATGCTATGTTTTGGATCTGTTGTCCATAAATGCAATTGCACAAATGCTAATTATTGAGCAAACAAATTTGGAAAGAAAAAGGAAATAAAGAAAAGATTCCTTATATAATGCCTTGAGGGTTGAAAGAGGTATGTTTTGCTTAGCATGAATGATTCTTTTAAATATATACATATACACCTGTTGTTGGGGAACTTGACTAATTAATCAAGTGGAAGGAACCTGACCTATGAATCAAGAATATTATTTGTATCATAGTTGTGTTATTTTAATAATGAACATGTAGAATGTTGTGTGTGTTGTTGATGCACTATTCTTAGAATTTTATCGGTTAATAGAGTATAAGTACCCCCTTTATGGCTGGAGAAAGGTAGCACAACGACCTTTCAAGGCATCATAAGACAATGCAATAATAAGTTATGAACATAAAATGGAAACTTTTGCATTGTCAATGGCTTGAAATAGAAGGTGTTTCATTTAGTTTTACGTCTTGGACTTGCACTTTTTCATATTTTTAGTTTGAAACATCTACCATTGCACCTTATGACTTGATTTCTAAGAAAAAATGTTGTTGGAAATGAAGCACAACTACATATTTATTGATAATAGATTTAGAAGTGATATGTAATTAAGAAAAAGAAGGAGAGATGGATATTATGTTTGAATGTTTTATGCATATCAATTTTCTGTTATGTAAGATTAAGAAGAATTGAACCTGACAATATGCCAAAAGTAGAATTTCAAAATACTGAAAATTGCAAATCAGGGAATTGAACCTGCAACCTGTTAGAATATATTTTTATTAATTTTGAACAATGATCATGGAAAAAATCAGCGGGAGTACAAAAGCAGGAGCAGGAGTGGGAGGAGTGGTGTCGATCGACAAGGATAGCGAAGGAGGGTCCAACAGCTACAGAGGTAGATTTGAGAACTTGAGCGTTGGTAGGGTGATTGGCGGAGAGGATGGGTCAGGAGGTGGTACTGGGGAGGAGATGGCAGAAAGAACGGAAGTGATGGGTTGGCATCCTAATGATAGGGGAATCAAAGCTTGTACACAACATGAGTGCACCATAAGATTGTAGGTTTGGTGCACCATGAGACTGTAGGTCCAACACCCACCTAATTAGGGCATGTAGACAATGGAACTCAGCCTTATTGGCAAATTTGTCTCCACGGGTCCTCGACCCAGGATGGACCTTATCAAGAAATGGGTAGCAACGAGCTAGGGTTTGATGGATGTTGACATTTGTAGTCTGTTAGAGGAGCTGTTGCTCTGTCTTTTGTTCAGCTACCGATCGAGATATAGTGCTTCTAGGGGGGTCTGTGGTTTTATGGTGCTTGGGGCTTGGTACTTACACCATGGTGGCCTGGTGTGCACAAAGATGCTAACCTCTTCTCTCAGGCACTGGTGTGGATTTGGGTCTTAGGCATTCCTTGGGAGTTATGGATTGCTGATTTCTTAAAAATCCTAGCTAGATTCTTTGGAGAGTTCAACATGTTTGATTGGTTCATAGAATTGATGGAAAGAGTGGGATACACTCACTTTTGTGGATGGCGTTTGTTGGGCTCTAGGGACCTAGTTCAGGAAGTGGTCCTGGATCTTCCAATGGGGGAGGACACACCTTGTGTTGAATATGAGAATCTACCCACTAATAAGCCTTGTGCAGAGGACACGACTACAAGTGCGCATTGCACAATCTGTGGGAAGGCAAACCACATGGTAGCTGATTGTCATGTCTGTGCCAAAGCACCTGCACCTAAGAAGGGAGGGGACGGATGGAGGTTGGTAGGATTGCGGGGGTGGCTTGTGCCAAAGCCCGTGCATGCATTAGATCCTGGGCAACTCAATCCTCAAGAGTCACTTCCCCAAAAGCCCAACCTACAAATCCTGATAGGGTTGGGGGTGATCTCCCCTCATTGGGGGATTGGGTTGCAGTTGTGAGAGGTTCATTGGTTCCAAAGATGACAGAGATTTTGGAGGCTGCTGAGGCAACTCAAGGGGGATTTCAAATTTCACCGAAGCTTGGGAAGGTTGGTAGGCCTCACACTAGTGGCTTGGAGTAAAAAAACACAAATGGAGGTAGACATGGGATTATAGCCGACCTTGAAAGAGGTCTTCAAGAAACGATTGGCTAGTAAGCCATGAAAATCTTATCATGGAATTGTAGGGACCAAGGTACACCCTATAAAAGAAATACCCTAAAATACATTGTAAGGAGAGAGGACTATGATGTGGTGTGTTTACAAGAAACCAAGCTACAACCTATGGAGACCCACTTTATCAAATGGGATGGGTGGCATGTGCAGTTGGTTGCTAGTTGAGGTCAGGTCGAAGGTCTGGCAGTATTGGCACAGTTCTATACCCTGGTAGATTCCTCTACCTGGAGTATTACTATTCTTATGATTGATGCTAGTATCTGGCTCACAAACTTCTATGGAGCTCATGCCTAGGAGGTAAGGTTGGAAGAGCTTAGTAGGATTGCATAGATGGTACTAGATAAATGGTAGTGGGTCGTGGTTGGGGATTTCAACCAATGCTTGCATCCTTGGGAGAAATTTGGGGATGACACCTTGGAGCCACATGGTAGTCAATAGTTCTTGACTTTCATGCAAAACCATGACTTGGTGGACATGGACATCGCAGGTTGCTATTTCACATGGAGTAATAGATCCTGGGAAAGGACCATGTTCTCTCTAGGATTGATAGAGTCTAGGATAGTACCAACATCCTAATGAATTCTGAGGTGCAGGTGTACGAGAAAGAGAGGCAAGTGTCAGATCATTGTTCTATCATCTGCCATGTGAGGCAGGCACCACGATAGATGGCTTACCCCTTTCGCTTTGAACAATTGTGGCTGTTGAAGCCTTGGCTCAGGTTGTTAGTGGCAGCAATCTGGGTTGATTATCCTTTGTAGGTTGATCTGCAGGACTTTCTTAAAGAGGGCCTCGGCTACCTTAAGAAAGCCATACACTCTATAAGAACAGAAGAGAAGTATTCCTTTAGAACCAACAGAATGACACTACTTAAATGACTTGCAGAGTTCCAAGCTCTGTAGGAAATAGGGGAGTTGGTGAAAGATGTTGAATAGGCGGTCTTTAAAGAACTACAAATCCTCTTTGAAGAAGAGGAAGTCATTGGAAACAACATGCACAAACTAAGTGGCTAAAGGAAGGAGATAGGAATACAAGGTTTTTTTTTGCTACTGCAAAGTCCAATGGACACACTAAAAGTATCAACTTGATGTAGGAAGGAGTCACTTTGATCAATGCCTAGGAGATTGCATAGGTGATGCATAAATATTGGGCCAATATTTGGGGCAAGAAAAGCACACTTCCAATGTCTATTCCAATGCAGTTAGTGATTGGTGCAGTGGAGAATAGTAGACTACTGGAACCTTTTACTTGGACGAAGCTGGAAGAAGCGTTGGCATCTATGAAATCAGACAGGGCCCTTGGCCTTGATGGTTGGCCGATGGAATTCTTGTAGGTGTTTGCTGATGTTATGGGGAGGAATATCTTAGATGCTTTCAACTTGATGCTCCAATGGCAACAAGTTCACCAAGAAAATAATTGCTCTAGAATTATTCTCATTCCCAAATTGGCCAATCCTTTCAATTTTGTCCAATTGGGGTTTGTAACACCTTGATCCGCCTGTTTACTAAGATGCTAGTATGCTGAATAGTGCTACTGATGCCACACTTGGTGGGAAGCAATCAAATCAAGTTAAGGGTCATTTCCTCCAAGACCAGATTATTTTGTTGTAGAAGATCATTAACTCGCTACAGAACATCGGGTACCTAGGTATGTACATCAAACATGATATTACCAAGGCTTATGATACAATTAGCTAGGAGGCTTTGATGAAAATAATGTTACCAAAAGGGTTTGATCCTAGATTTGTCAATATGTGCATTCAAATACAAACTTCAAGGGCTTATTCTTTTGATATAGATGGGAAGCTTTGGGGGGTTTTCCTCCCCTGAATGGGGTCTGAGGCAAGGGGAGCCTCACTCCCACTACCTATTTATTATCGCAATGGACACCTTATAGTCTTATTGCAAGATGGAAGGTGTCAGAGGGATGGAAATTGCGGGAGTTGATTGCCTAGCAGAACATTATGCTAATGATACCATTCTGTTTTCGCATGTGTCTGCACCATAGGCCCATGCAGTTAATAGCGTACATGGCAAGATGGCTCAAGAAATTGGACTAGAAATTAACTAGGAGAAGTTTGCGCTACACCTAACTAACACAATGGGGTGCATAAAGGGGAGAATTTCTCAGCTTCTAGGGATACTCCCAAGTACTGAACATGACTCCTACTTGGGCCTACCCATTTATGCTTGGTGAAGAAAAGGCACTTGGTTTGTGTTGATACAAAAGCTACAACAACGTATTGGGCATTAGACCACATGTTTTCTCACTAGGAAAGGTAGAATTGTTTTGGTGACTTTGGTACTTTCAGCTATTGCCAGATTTACTGCGTTAGTGGCTTCCCATCCCTTGGGCATTATCCACAAGGTGGATCAACTTATTAGAAACTGTCTGGTCAAGTGGTAAAGGAAGTGAGCATATGCATATGGTTGGCTAGGATATTGTGGCAAGGCCTTGGGAGGCTAGCGGACTGGGCTTTTAAAATTTCAAGATGTGATTACTATGGGCTGCCAACATCTCACAAACTAGCTTCTATAGTCTGGTGATACCTCCGTGCAGTGGGTTCATATCATGTAGACGAAATATCAACAATGGAAAGCAGTGAACTGTGATTCACATATATGGTGTACCATATGTAATCATGCTAATGTGATGGAACTTGGAGGTATGCTGGGGGTGCCACCTCAGGACATTATTAAAACCAAATATACCCCAGTTGAAGGCTGGTGAACTATTTGGAAAGGCAGGCTCATTGCGAAGACTAAGGTTTTTCTTTGGTTAATAAATCATGATGCATTGCTAGTGTAGGCTATACTCCAAGCGCAAGGATTAAACTTGAATGATGCTTGCCCATTACGTACAAGAGTCCCGAAAACAATAAATAATTTCGCTTATCAATACACTAATTCCATGGACACTTGGTAGGTTGTGGTGCTTCCACTTTTTGTTAATTTGAATGAGGATTCTTTAGCAACGATGGTGGTATGGGCCTTGTGGAAAATGTGCTACAATTTGATTTTTCGTTCAAAGCCACTTCTTCCACTGGCATAGGTAGCAACACTTGGGGTTAAATGGTGGCAAGAGGCATAAGTGGCAATGGGAAGAACGTTAACATTTGAGTCATCCTACTCAGTCTTCTAATCGAATCAGGTGTTGTGGGGGCTTGTGTATCATGTGGGATGGGCATATGTCCTTGTGATGCTTGAGGGGGAGCTTGACCTCGCAGACAACTCCTTTCGCAATTGGATTGCCAATTCCACAACTTTTAGCGTTGTGCCCATTCTTCTCATTGAGGCCTCGTTGGCGAGCATGCTGGGGGTCTCAACCATGGGAGAGGTCATCCTTCCTGTTGGTCGTGGGTTGCAAGAGGCGGTGGGGTTTTCCCAAGGCCCATGCCAAAGACAGGAAGTGAGCAAGTGCTAGAATTGTCCCTACTTTAGTTGTGGCAAGAAGTTGTAGAATTGGTGGACAAATTCTTCATACAATCAAGCAATGTCCAGAAGCTGTAGGGTGTACACTTCTTCATGAAATGGTTGTGACTTGGCCATGGTGTTAACTTGCTGAGATTCTTTGTGGCAGCGCTTCAATGGCATAGATAGGGCCATCACTCAGGTCTAATTTTCGCCCTTAAGAGGTCGGTTTGGCCGGTAAGCCCAAATTGGTCAAGGCCTGAGCCTCTTGTTGTTTACAGCCATCGGCCAACAGGGGGGGGGGGCGGGGGTAGGTGTTGGGTGAGAGGCTTCTCAAGCCTAACATTTGCAAGAAATATCAATGTAGGAGGAGGAGGGTCAGACTTCTAGGCCATAGCCCTCTGGGATGCAGGAGGTTCGACGGTTGCCTTCCCTGAATGAGGTAAGGTTGATGCGTCAAACAATGCTCAAGGTGGAATTGGCTAAGGCCATGGTAGAGGCCATAGAGAAGGACACAATGGTGGTGGTAGAAAAGGCGGAGGCAGAGGAAATGGTGAATGTTGTGGCAAAGGCAATGGAGAAGGCCACAAAGAAGGTAGTAGTTGATGCAGCAAAGTGGATCCGCAAGGAGGAATGTATCTTGTGGGAGGCAAAATGGTAGGCCAGAGGAGGAGTTCCAACGGCTGACAGCTCAACCAAAAAGGAGATTCGTTGAGATGGAATGCAAAGCCAAAAGATGATGGGACTTGGAGGCTACGGAGACTAGGGTGGTGCTAGAGGATGTGTCGTGTGTGTAGATTCGTGCAGAGCTACTCCAGGAGGAACAACAGAAGGCAACACAAGAACAAGCAGAAGAGGAGAAATGGGCACAGGATCAGCAAGAAGCTAGAGAGCTGCAACAACAGCAGGATCATGCACATGAACAAAACACACAGTGTTGGCTCGAGGATGGGAAATGCCCCTATGTCATTATGGACATTAATTGTAATACCTCCTAGTTGGCTTTGCGCTGACACATTAGGAGGACAACCGTGAGGCTCTACTTGGATGGGACCGACAATGAGGCAGAGTGTGCCTAGAAGGAGGAGACTTTCAAAGAATTCTAGCAAGCTATGGTGTTTGTGGACATAGAAAGACACTAGGTGGTTTTCAAAGCCATTCATGCCCAGAAACATGTGACCTACCATTGTATAAGCCTTCCTAGACATTTGTAGACTTTGGGCCTTTCTTAGTGGATAGGAAGGGGTTCTCATTTGTTGGATGTTGTTTTTTGGACTTTTTTTTGTCTCTCGCGCAATGTATGATCTGATCTGCCAAGAAAAGGGGAATTTTCCTAAGGATGGGCTTTAGGTTCTAACCATTCCACAACTGAGTGGATATTTTGTTTTAATTTTTTTGATTTGTCTCTAGGGATGGTTTGTTTTAATTTTAATTAAAAGAAAATTAAAGCTAAGCAGCAATCCAACATTGCAATTAATTGTTTTTGCTAAGTAAAAAATCTGAGTAAGATGGTAAGATGAATCCTTCTGTTGCTATTTGTGATAAATAGCATTGCCTGATTATCTCAAATTTTGAGCTCATCTCCTTTCTTAGGTTTGAATATCTTTTTATTTATGAGTCAACTTTAACAAGATTTGTTGTTAAGATCTTGTGATGAATCCTTGATTTTGTTGTTGGATCTCTCCACCTGTCCTCAGCACTCTTAGGCCTAAATGACTTGGATGAGAGTTCTTTTGGTAACAATTCAGAAACACCCATAATGATTTGGGACATTTTTGGCATAAACATTCTGTTGGAAAAAGTTAGAGTATCCTTGGGCCCATGTCCATTTTGTAATTTTAGAATTTTTGATGGTGTGGTGGTTCCTTGGAATCCCCAATCCAAGCCCTCACAAGTTGCAACAATCCTAAAAAATACCAAATTGAACAAGAAAAGGAAATGCAAACTTTATTTTTGCCTAGCAAGATGAGCACGATGGCTTTGGGTCATGATTATTGCTTGATGAGCAGCAGGTATTCCCTACACCCAACCATACGAATCACTAGCGTGTACGCACGATCCGGTCGGATTCCATGGACTTTATTTACCGAAGTGGCTGATATTCCTAGACAGTGAAATCTGTAATTGTTAGTCGTTTTCTTCCTAATCAACACTTGTGTTAATCTGTGTAGGGTTAAATGTGTTTGAAGCATAAGATCTGTATTTTTATGCTTTTTATTATTATTTTCTTTGCTTGCTAAATAATTAAGTAAATAAAGATTTAATATTTAAATTAACTAATCAATTAACTATTGAATTAGTTAACTAGCCTAACATAGAGTATCCATTCTGACTTTCTATATACATCTTAAATGTATATTTATGCTGCTAGGCAACCAAGTATATACTAGTGGGTGTACAATGTATCAACTACTGAGATTACCAAGTGTTAATATATTCTACTTGAAGTGGCCATACTCATGTTGCTTACAAATGATAATATTATTTGCTTAATAACAGAAAAGTAAATTTCTGAAAAGTAGATTTATGCTAGTCCAAGTGCTACAAGGATACAAGAAATCCTGATCTTATTTCTGCTTATGCAAATGTATCCATGTACATATGCACTCGAATAAAATGTTGTACAATCACTTGAATCCACGTTGTCGGCACTCAGAGGGAAAATATTGTAACTTCTATGAAAAGGAACTACAAGAGTTCAACTAAGGTAATGACCAGAAGGTACCATAAATGCTAGGGGCATGTGCATTTATATAGGCAATGCTTGCATCAATGTCGATGTACTTGCATCAACGTCGATGTACTTGCATCAACGCATCCTAAGATATGTTGACAGGGCTGCATTGATGCAACCTATCTTATTAATGTTTCATCATTACTTAAAGGAAATAAAATACAATGCACAAAGGAAGCAAACACACTCTGAAGGATCAACAATCATTTAATCAAACCCTCATACCCTCTCACAATACAAGCTTGACCATCAATAGATGATCAATCACTCAAAATGCTTTAAAAAATCTCTCTTTCTCAAACAAGCTTTTTAATCACAAACATCATTAGGCTAGCATTAGGCATCTTCTCTTATGTCACCTTGGCCTTGTACCTTTTGAAGTGGCCCTTAATCTTCCCCAACTATTGGACTTCCTTGAAAATTTGTGCCTTCTCCCAAAAAACAAATTTTAATGAGAATGCAAGTGATTGCAACTCACAGCTCCCTTGCAGTAGCCATCCTACAACTGGACTACGGCTCACACCATGCTGTATCGGTAAAATCTGAATATTTTGGGCATTGTTTCTTTGCTAACAGCAACCCCACTATGACTAGCAATTTTGAGATTGCAACCTCCTATGACTTGTAGGTCCTTGCAACTCTCTCAAACACTTGGAAATTACCAAAAACAACTTATTGTGATAGACTACAACTTGACCATAACTCATAGCATACCTGCAGTTGCTTGCCTAGACCATCAAATCCATGCAAATGACTTCAAACAAAGAACCAAACACAACCACAACTCCCACCATTCCTAGGATAGTTTGAGGATAAGAATTACCTCAAAGAGTGTGTTGATGTCATCCTCAATTCAATTCTCGATCTTTGGTTGGGAATTGGCTTGATGAACACCCTTGAATGCTTATTCCTTGTATTTGAATTTTAATTCTTATTTGTGTACCTTCTCAAGTTTGATTTTGTTATCTTTCTGAGTCCAATGGAGTAGAAGAAATCTAGGATGTGAACTTATGGCTGCTAAATATTAGTGAAGTTAGTTCATGGCTATTATGTCAATGATTTCTCTATTCTCTATTGTTTGTAGATTGGATAGTTAGATTAAATGTAGTGGCATACATTATATTATTTCAGGTTAGAAGAGTCAAATTGAAATGACTTTTATTGTGAAGGTTTTCACAAGAAACTAAAATAGTATTATTCTGCAATTGAATGGATTTGAAATTAGTGATTTATATATTTCTTGTGGCCAACATTTAGGTTAAACAAATCTGTTGATGAATAGTATGAGATATATTTTTTATGGTATGAGAAAAATCAGAATTTGATCTATAAGTAAAAAAAATATCATATATGTACATCGTATCAAAGGAATCTTGCATAGATTTTTTATATTGCTATTTACCTTCATGGTTGTCTTTTATCAGAAACTATGCTTAAGGAGCATTAGTATTTATTCTAAGTTTGGTTCAACCCTTATGTGGTTGTCCATTAGAAAATTTGAATTCATTTATTTATTATCATAAGCAAAATCCAAGGCCAATAATATCCAAGAACTCTCTGAAGAACTCAACAAGCCAACCATCTGATGTAGGAGCACTCCCAGCCTTCATCAAGTCCATAGCTACAAACAGCTCTGCCGCAAATGTGGGGTCAACCAAAGGCATATTATCCTTGTTGTTGAGCACCTATTGCACTCTAACTATCAAAGTGGAGGATTCTCCCCTAGCCAACACAACATTCCAAAAGGTCTATATCTCCTAGGCAATTTCCTGCAGCTGGTGGACAAACGCAAAGCCCTTGCTCAAAGACGTGATTTGCTTCCCATAGCAACTAGCCTTAGCAACCATGAAGAAGAACCACGTGTTCTTGTCCTCGTCCTTGAGCCATCAAACCCTCAACCTCTCCCGCCAATAAACTACCTCCTCCCCCACAAATGCATGTAGCTCCCATAAAAGAGATTGTTCCTCCTCAACCAATGCCTCCCCCTACTCCTACCTACATTGAACATTAGCCAACTAAGACTAGAGCCTACACTAAGATGCTCTAAAAGGGTACTTCTGATCCAAAGGCAAGCCTTTGATCATCATTTTTAGGGAGTTGAGACCTAATTTTAGGAAATCCCTTAGGTCTAGAAAGGACACCTCATACCTATCCTAGATGCCTTCAACCATTGCCCATAGCTAGGGCTTTAGCAACCAGGCCCTTTCGAAACAGAAAGGAACTGGTGGCGGCTTCTAGGAGAGCACACAACAGCCCGATGGTCCGAAGCTTGTCGAGCTTTGTAGGTGAGCTACAACTCAAAAACCTGAAACATTTCAACATGAACCCAAGCCCAATCAATCCTAGACATCACCTTGCTCATCCCACTCCATCTATTGCTCCAAGTAAATTGACCTCCTTGGAGTTTAAGATCAACCAAATTGTATTGCTGGAAAAACAGAAGAAACTCCTCACTACCAAGGGGAGAAATCAAATCCGACCCGCCTCTGAAGCTAGCCTTCTCCCAAGAGTGCAGCTGTTGATTAAAATCACCAATAAGGATCCATTTCCGTAGGTCTGACACCCTTTGAACCACCCTCATCAGTTCATGTAACTGATCTTGCCAACATTGAGGCCCATAGAAATTGGTAACCCATAGGCCATGCAAAGGAAGAAACACAGTGAGACTCTAGGGAGGCTCATCCATCAACTAAAATAGATGAAGCGACAACGTAGACAAGCCACCTGGCCTACCACAGCAATGCACAAAGGAACAATGCCATCCCTGCCATCTGAGAAGGGAACAGTTTGATGCATTTAGTTTGGTTTCTTGAAGTCAAACCAACTCACAATTTTCCTCATGTACCAACTCCTTCAGGGTATTGCACTTGTATGGGGTACCCTGGCCCTTGCAATTCCATGATAAAACTTTCATGGTTTGCTAGCAGACCTCTTAGTATAAACCTCCTTAAGGGTCTTCTGTGACCCAAGGTCAATCTCCAGCCAAGTCTTCTTATTCCATTGTTAAGAGTTTCAATAATTTGATTTATGAACCATTGTTGCATAAGATTCTTGTGCTTGCTGGCCACCTATTTGTGTAAACAAGTTTATTAATGTGCACTGTCTAATTTCTGATTTTTTCTTCTTGCTGAACCCTGAATAATATATCATTGACAATAATCATAGATTAAAATTGTAGATCAGAATCATGAGCTAAACGATTCCTAATCCTGATCCAAGAAAAAATGCATTGAATCATATCATAATCGCAATCTCATGTGTATCATGATTCATAGAAAACTACACGTTTCAAAATCATGAGTTTAGAATCAGATCTACATGGTTCCACAATTCTGTACTCTGTTATCATGACCTATCATGAGTTTAGAATCAGATCTACATGGTTCCACACTTCTGTACTTTGTTATCATGACCTATCTGCATGTATGTCATCCTGCAATCAATTTCATCCAACAAAACCAGCCAACTTGAGTGAAACATGAATGTATATGGTGGTGTAAGTGCTTCAAGAAGTGCATCAATGATTTTGACACCATCTGCAATTGAGTTGGTAGCATAACCATGAAGATTCTCAGAATTTAGCACTGATGATAGTTCTTTGATTCTTACTTGGCAGTTTGGGCATTCATAGGCAGTGCAACATGAGTATGACTATGGATGCCTAGCAATGTTGAAGCCTTTAGCTAGAACAATGACACAGATATTTAACATCATTACTGCTAGTCTGCCATAGTTGTCAATGCAATTTATGTATACCCTACCCATGTGTGAAACCTTTAATGGATTCCACGTTGCAAATGAGGCTGCAGTAGCATGAAAACAAGAAGTCTTACCTCCCTCACTTGTGCAGATGCACTTGCACACACACATTTACTTCATACTTTACTCTTCAGCATTGTGTTGCCTATTGGGCTGGATTTTGTGGGCATTTCTCTTCTTGATGTGTTTGCTGCATGAAATTGAGGCCTATATTCTAACACTTATACTCTTTCTTGTTTGATCTCTCGATAAATCATGAGCATGCTGAGACTAAACAAAAATTTCTCATTTTCAACATTGTTGAATTATCGATGGTGGTTTTGGTAGGTACTTGATTTCTTACTGTATCTTTTTTGAATATTTTTGTTAACAAAAGTGTTTGTTATTGTAAAAATACTTAAAATCTTTGTTTTAAATTGTTTTCTACTTGTACAATTCTACGTGATTCCAATTATGATTCTAAGTGATCCATGATCCAGAATCTTTTGCTTAAAAGACGATCCATGGTCTGATCTGCATTTTTAATCCATGACAATAATATATTGTGAATAAATGAAGAAACTGCTACATTATTCTATATTTGAATTAGCAATTTGTCAAGTACATGAATATATGTTTCCCTTCAGTTTGACTTTCCATATGACTGATTACATTTTGGTTGTGCATAATTTCAGTTTGCTAAAGTAAATTGATTTAATTAATTAACCTCTTGCTGAGGTAGATGGTTATCAAGACGATTTTGTGTTGTAGATGTTTTGACATTTGTTTAGCACCTTGGTTGCATAGTGTATTAAGAGATGTCAATCATCATATTGGCATTCTCTTCCTATTAGATCCTTGATCCATTCTTTGCATCATATAATTTTCCTTGTGTTGGCACAAGATTATGACCCTGGCCAGAACAGTTTGGATTGCTCGTTTTAGGTAGTTGCTTGCTGGTGGCTCCACCAAGGCACAGATACCTCCAAATAGTTTTTGCTGTTTTAATGAGCTAATTATGGCTTTGATCTTATATTCTCAAGTTGGTTCCTATAGATTAAAAGTAGTATCTTTATTTATAATTACTAATGATGAGCTTCCTCTTCTAGTTATGCCAATAAACAGACAATTTTATAGAATTCACACTCTAGAAATTTGAGCTATCTGCTAACACACTTCCCAAAAACTATATTTTCACAAAAGTAATGCTCCACAGAACCGAAATCTTAGATTTACTGATTATTCATAAAGCTCAAACTTATATTTATAATGACAACAATTCCACACTAAAACTCATTAAGAACCAATACTTATGAAAGCTATCTCATTCAATGAGTGTAACAAAAATAAGCTAAAGCTTCATGATTCAAAAAAATAGCTTATTCCAAAATTTTCATTTATTGAAACATAGCTATGTACAGATTTAGCTAAACAATTAAAAATTTATCTAAAATAACAAGATAAGAGAACAGACAAAATAGGAAAGCTGAACTTGTTTTAGAAGGCTATTACAAAAACCATCTTTACATGCCTTTTTCCAAAAAATTGTTTCACCCCCTCCCAAAAAGAAAAAAGAAAAAAGAGCCTAGTCTTATCCCCTTAGAGCTTTATATAGTAGCTCTGAACGGTTACAATAGTTACAAAAAATCAGGGCTTAAATAAATTTTACGGTTTCCTCATATAGTTGTAAACCGTTAGACAGTTGCTGAGCTGTCTCAAAAGCTATTTTAATTTTTTGAATTTGTTGGCCTTCTATTGGTAGCTGCTAGGAGATTTGGCCATAATTGCACAGGACTCTAATAGCTTGATTCAGTGTATTTGGCTATGATTGATCTAGCCCTTTTATTCTCTGATCTACCTCCACCTCACTAGCTCCCAATTCAGTTAACAAATTAATTATCTCATTCAGAGCTACTCTTGCCAAAGAACAAGCCAGCTCCAATTTTAGCTTCTTTTGATTAATTTCAGTCATTATCCTTGCCACTGCCATCATGGAGTTGTCTAGAGAATCCCTCTTGAATGATGGCAGTTTTTCTCTCATTTTGGTGGCTGTTCTCACTAAATCTTGAGCTCTTTGGTCAATCTGTACAAATATTGCTTGATTTCTTTTAGCTGCTTCAATTTCTGCTTGAGTCTTTTTTTAACCATTCTTTTTTGAAATTGATTTTAGTCATTAGCTCTTGAAAGCTTTGCTGTAGGAGGTAGGCATGGTCTGAAACTTTCAATTTCTTGGCTTCTTCTAGCTCCACGCTTACAATAGCTGATCTCTCTTCTAACTCCAAGCTAGCTTGTTCTTTATTTTTCAGCAGCAAATCTTTGATTATGATTGTGGCCTTGAGTTGTTCATTTAAATCATTGGAATTCTTGAGCTCTTCGTTGAACCTTTTTATTTCTTGTTTGTTTTGCACTAAGAATTCCTTTAGCTTTGCTATTCTATTATCAACCACTTGCCCCATGTCTCTGATTAATGTAGCTATTATTTCTGACCTGTCTTAATGTGTTATTATTAGCTTTTGTCCTCCAGTTAGAGGGTCATCTTCTTTATACGGAAAAATAACGTTCATTTTAGTCTCTGGCTTGGTTTGAAATATCTGGCTTAAAATGATTCTCCCTTCTTTTTCTTTCACTTTGAAGGGCCTAGTTTCTCCTTGCATCAAATATCTAGAAGGGAAGTATAGTGTAGTCAAAACTAGTGATGAGCTCTTAGTGTCTTTTTGTTGTTCTTCTTGGTGCTGCTGTTGCAGCTCTAATAGCTTTTGCTACTACTCTAGTAGCTCCTTTTGTTGTTGTTTTCGTAGCTCCTGTTGTTGCTTTTCTTTATTAGCTCTTATTCTTTCAATCCTGATTTTCTTGGCTCCTTGAGCTCTTGCATATTCAGCACTGCTGGGTGGGAATTTTTCATCCGATATAGCTTCCTTAGGGTTATCAAGCTTCTAAGAAAAATAGTTCTCTTCCATATCAGCCATGTATTCTTATAGAAAGTCTTGGGCTAAAACATAGTCTACTCTCTATCCATTTGTGGGCTTCTATAGTAGGTTGATCACATGAGGATGCTGGGAGCTTCATCGACAAGCTTCTTCTTAATGTCCTTGTGCTTCATTTTTGACTTGATTCACTCCCCAGTTTGAAGCTCTTTGATATACCACATTTGTCTCATCGAGTTAATGCACCTTGCTGGTTCTTGTGGCTAAATAGATTCTTTTGGGAGCTACTAGAAGATCACATTGCTCTTTATATCTCTTGGCCATGCATTTAAGGTGTCCTACATTATTAAACTCCCAAAAGTCAAAAATAAAAGGAAAAACCTCCTTGTGTTTATAATCATGCCTGAGTGGGTTTTCCCATATTTGTCTTCCTACTTCCAATGTTGCCAAGTATGGAGGTACAAGTCTTGGGAGTTTATAGGCCTGGCCTTCAAATCCTACTATTAAAATCTGGGTATAATGGGCATGAAGAAAAACAGCTCCATGGCACTTATATTTGTTGGTCCATTCTATGTGAGAGAGCTTCTAAAATGAACTTGAACAAATGGGATTACACACAATTCATCAACAATTCCAAGGCCTGAACATCAAAATAACTTTGGCCAAGCTCTTCGCTGCAAGCTATACCCAACAAAAATTGATGTTGTACATTCTAGCTTTGGCACATCACTCAACATAGTCCATGAGAAATGAGCTTAAACTTAGTTGAGTTCCTTGTTCATGAATTTTGGACAAGCTTTCTTGCAGAACATCATTCATATATTGAACTGGAAAGAAGTTTCTAGCATATGTTAAAGCTACCCAAGCTCAAACATGATAATCCCCAGCAGAGTTAATTTGCTAGCCTATACAGAAATTAAAAACTAAAATGAAAATTCTGTGAGGGAACCTGAGCTCATTTGCCTTTGGGATGGTATTTCTATATCCCCATGCCTTCGCAAGCTATGCCAGTGGAAGCTTCACAACCTTTCTTGTGTGTAGATGCGACCAAAATCTGTTGCTAAGCACCTCTTCATTAAACTGTTGAGCTTCTCCTTCGCTAATATCAAGCTCGATGATGCCATAAAGCTCATATGCCTTTCTAGCAGTGATGTCAATAAATCGCTCTATGTTTCCTTTAGAACAGAGTTTATCTTTCTCATAGACTATTTTGGCTATCAAGCAATTAATAACATCACTTATCAAATTTGCTCTTGATATGAATCCAAGCTTGTGAAGCCCTATTTTCTCATAGACATTACACTAGTCCTCCTTAGTCTCCAAACTTGCAAGCCCTAATTTTTCAACTAGGTCATATTCCTTATCTAAGTCAAAGAATTCTCATTCATCTTGCTCAAGCTGTAGATGTGTGATGTCTATCCATTGATGCAGTTGAAAAATATTGAGCTTGAATGGCTGCAAGTAATTTGAGAAGCTAAAAGTGTCCACATCTTAGAACTTCTGTGGAGCTTCTTCTCTCTCTTTGTGGGACATGTTTGAAACTAAAATTCTTTGAAATGGCTTGAACTGAAAATCCTCTTGCAGTTTAAAATGCTAAGTCTCAGCTTCACAATGTAGCTCTTTCTTTGTTCTGTAACTATGCTCTGTATTAGCTTTTGTGATTCAAAACTTAGCATAGCTCTATCAATTAATACTTGTAAGCTTCAGTCCTGATTCACTTGCTTGGAGGCAAGTTGTTGGAATTAGTAATTGATATCTGTTTCAAATTTCTGCATATTCTTAAATTTACTGAGCTACTCCTTTGATACCATTAATGTCCACGAGCCTTTGGTATGAATAGCTTTGCTTTTAGTTTCCAATGCTTAATCTAGCTTTCATCAATTTGGCTCTTTTCTTTGTCTTAAGATAATCACGCATTAGTAAGAGCTAATGAGCTGATGTGTCATTGTGAGTAAAAAGATTTTGTAAAACTAAATTTGGTTCCACATACTAAGCTTTTCAGTTTTCCTTTTTACTCACATAATGTGCTGATGTGGTTCATAGAACCAATTTTATAAGCTTTTTGTAGCTTGCATGGCTTTTTAAATTATTTTCATAATATATATTCAGCTCAAGTCTTTCAAAATCTTGTTTATGTTGATCTTTGTTTGGCTTTAATTTGCTGAGCCAGATTCAAATCACAGTTAAGCATGTGTGCAAATCATGCTTATTACTTCATCATGGGCCCCATGTTTGTGGCGTAGAATTTCAGCTTTCAAATAGAACTCTTTTAGGGTTCTACAAGCTTACGTGGCTTCTAGAACCAATTTGTAGAACCTCTTTTTGGTTCTACAAACTTCTCTTTTTGGCTTCTAGAACCAATTGTAGAACCTCTCTTACTAAGTGCTAACGTGATTCATAGAACCAATCTAGAGCTTGCTCATTGACCTAATTTTTGGTTATACAAACCACTCGCTACTTCTGAGCTTACATGGAAAATGAGACAAACTTCATTCCTAGAACCTTTTTTTTTTTTTTTCTTTTGAGAAAGTAGTCGGGATTATATTACTGAAAAACACAAAATACGTTACAAGAGATTACAAGTGGTGGGCCATCAAGAATGGCCCGTCCAAGAGAGGGGATGAGCCCCAAATTAATCAATACATCTCCCAAGACAGCAAAAACAGTCCCTGGCAAGATATTCAAAACTTGTATCACGCGGTTTTTAACTTGTTCATCCACATTAATGAAGTGCGGCAATAGTGTTGCATTAAGTCCATGGCGATGATGAAGAGGAGGGGTGAGAGCGGGTCCCCTTGCCTCAACCCCCGACCAGGGGTGGACCCCCCACCCCACATCAAAGGAAAAACCGGCCGAGGACTGCAAGTGAATGCACAATTGGATGAACTGCAGATCAAACCCCTTCAGGTGCATAATGGATTGCAATGCCTCCCAGCTGAGCGTGTCATATGCCTTAGTGATGTCAAGCTTGAGGCAGAGCCCGGGGAAGCCCAAATCTCGAAGCAAATGAAGCACCTCCTACATAAGGAGGATCTGGTCCTAAATGGCCCGTCCTTGCACAAAACCCGCCTAGTTGATCCCCGCAAGCCTGGGCAGGAGCGGTACAAGCCTATGCACCAGCAACTTAGAGAAGATCCGGACGAGCACATTGCAAACTCCGATAGGGCGGAAGTGCTCAGGGCGGTGTGTGTCAGACTGCTTCGGAATGCACACAATATGGGGGCAGTTGAGTTCCCTTCGGATTTGTCTCCTGGCCAGCATGATGTTAAACGCATCTAGAATATTGGGTCCCACAATATCTAGAAACATCTTTAAAAATTCAAGGCTCCAGCCGTTAGGACCAAGTGCTTTTCCTCCCGGCATGCTATTGATTGTAGCCGTGAGTTCCTGCCAAGAGAAAGGGGCTAGCAGCCATACGTTGTCATGCCCGCTCAGCACTCGCAGTACGTGGATCGAGATTGGCCTGGTGGGGCGCTTGGCCCAGATCCCACTCCAGTATTGCGTCAGCTCGTGTGCAATGTGCTGCAGATCATCAATTGTCTCCCCATCCTGGCTACGGAGACATCGTGGCTGACTCCCCCCCCCCCCCCCC